>BJCM01240981.1:0-11072 GCA_018326385.1 Flaveria bidentis | reverse complement strand
GTTTTTGTTTTAATGAATTTACTTCTACTTCCAAAACTGCTTTTTGTTTCTTAGTGTCTTCTAGGGAGTATAAATAGAACTTAATGTCATTAGCTTGATTAAAAGCCACAACTTCGGTTTCCCTAAGTTGTTTATTCAAAAGTTCTATCTTTTCTTTATAACTGTGCTTATTTTGTTTTAAAATTCTATTTGCTTCTGTGCATAGTTGTAAATCATTTACTAAGCTATCATTGTGATCTATTGGCCTACAAAATTTTAAGTCTATGCTTTCCCTAAATTTATTACATTCAATGCATGCATGACTATCAAATAATTTGTCTGTAGTACTTACCTGAGAGGGTGCGGTTGAATCAGCCATCAAAGAAGAGTCAAACTTTTCTGGTGCTGGTGATTCAGAACATTTTTCATTTGTTCCTTCTTCAGGCAGGTGATCGACCACATTTGCAGTTTCTTCATTATTTGACATCGCGAGTTCCACTGCAATATCCCCTTCGCTTGCTGAGTCGTCATCTAAATCCTCAACACTAGCAATGTTGGACTCTCCCGGAGACACAAACCGAAAGCTCGAATCTTGCCCTTCGTCATCGTGAACCGTCAAGGCTTTAGGATCCTTGCTTGATGATGTAGGACTACTTATGGGTTTATCCTGACGGTTGAAAGATGAGAATGGATTCCCATTTCCTGTCTTCTTGGGCTTCACACATTCATGCTTGAAGTGCCCATTTTCCCCACAGTTGAAGCAGGTGACTTTGGTCTTGTCAAAACCAAAAGTTGTGTCCTTAGTGGCAATCAAGTTCTGTCCGGTCTTCTTGACAAACTTCTTGGCTCTCCGGACAGCACTTGCTAAGGCCCACATGATATCCATTCTTTCTAGCTCTGTCTCGTCTACCTGCTCGTAGTCCTCATCTGCCAGATGGCAGTTCCCAATTTTCCCAGCAACTAGTCCGTCATAGGAGTGAACGACAACTGCTAATAAATCCATGTGCTCTTTGGCTACCTCTACTATCACATTTCTGAGATTCTTGGTCTTCAGTTTTGTCGCATTGGCTTCAGGTGCTATGTATTGAGTATAAGACGACCCTAACGTGTCAGATCCTGAAGTAGTAGCTTGAAGTGGAGCAGCTGAACTTGACACAAATGCCGTCTGAAGTAGTGCTCTAGACGTTTTGGCTTGTGGAGTTGAGTTGTACAGTGACGGATTCTGATCATATGAAGACTTTTGGGCCCTGTACTTCATCCTCAACTCTTCCTCTCTCAGTTTTAGAATGAAATTGTTGATATCTAACTTCGCCAGCATATCATTCTGTCTGAGGTTGGATACAAAGGATACCCACTTCTCTGGCAACCCATCTGCAAAGTTCGACACCTTGTCTTCCATAGACATTGTAACACCATGAGTGTGCATCTCACTCATCAAGTGGTAGAACCGATCGATGACGTCATCCAAGCTCTCCTTACCCATTGACGAGAAGTATTCGAACTCCTTCTTCAACGCTTTATCCTTTAGAGCTTTTAATGACGCATTCCCGTCATACCGTTTTTCCAATGCATCCCACAACTTCTTTGCTTGCTTGTTCTCAGAAAATTGATGGAAGATGTCCTTTGGAATTGACTGAGTTAGCAATGCATATACTTTCTTCTCAGCATTGTACTTTACCTTTTGGCCATCAGTCATGCCACTTAAGGTAAGTTTGACTCCATCTGCACCTACATGCATGTTATACCCTGTCTCTATCAACTCACACAGATTGGGATCTACTCCATTTAAGTAGATCTCGAATCTTTGCTTCTATTGTGGGTAATAATCTAATGTTATTAGCTTAGGGGGTTTATTATGATTCCCCACTTCATTTTCCAGAAGCAATAGATTCTGGATTCTTGAATCCCTCCCCGCGGTGAACGCTGAATATTGATCCTCCATTACTATCGACATTGAACTTTAGAACAAACTGTTTTACTTGTGCGACCGAAGGAATGCGATTGATCACTTCGAGCGATTGAACAATGCGAGATGGCTCAATCATGCGAATGGACAGGTGCGGATGAACAATGCGAATAGGCAGTTCAGTCGTACGAATGGATGAGCGACTGAGTTTCAATCGTGCGTATGAGGGATGCGGATGGATTCAGTCGTGAGATTGAGTCAATCGTACCACTAAAGCTGCTGAATTTTGAGAATTCGAAGGTTTAAGGTATTTTGACGCAAAAACACGAATTTCTCATGAACCCTAATTGCCATATGCCGGAAAAAGTTAACTTTTTGACCTGGAGACGTCTAAAACACTGTTTGACACAAAAAGATTGCGTTTTTAAGTGAAAAACATGATTTTTATATCAAAATCGATTGAATCACACGTAAATCTAGAGCAAAAGCTCTGATACCACTTGTTAGGACCGTGTACAGATGGAGTACTAACTGATTTACGTGTATACCAACTCAAATAGTGTGGAATCCTATTTGTTTGGTGATCCAATCAGTGAGAACGCATGTAGAATCAATCTTAGATTGAATCTAAACGTAAAGAACGATTGCAGTGCGATCTATGAACTTGGAACAGGTTCTCTGAAGTCTCTAGACGGCTAAGGTACGCTTTAGTACGTAGGGATTCGAATTGTTATGTTTTTTCACGAATTAAGTGGTATTTATAGGTTAGGGTTTCTCATTCGTGCTATTGAACCATTAGCATGATTCAGTCGTGTGACTGAGTAATACGGTTGATCCATCCGCATGACTGAGTGTTTAGTCGTGCGACTGAGTCAATCTCATGTCACACTCGTGCGACTGATCCAGTCTCCTGGTTCAGTCATGTGACTGGTTCATTAGCATGAAGTTATTCATGCGTATGGTCCATAAGCATGGGCCATTCGCATAAGAACTTCACATGACTAAGTTTAAACATATTTCTCAACCATTCTTGACAAAGAATTATGTAAACAACCACAAACCTATATAGTTAGTTCAATCATACGTTATCATACATTAAGCAATGAAATATTCAACATAATAAGCATAACCACAAAATATATTTCATTCAGTACCCATTCTATTATATATATGAAAGACATTTTACATTTTAGCTTCTAAACTAGGTACATATGTATCTACAAATGCTTTTGATGAAAAAGGATTTAAATATCTCATTACAGCTATTGGGATGATAAACATTGATTAGTCTATTTCAATTGAAAACCTTTTGAATTGTGTAATGTCTTTTGTCATAACAATCTAAGCCCTGTTATATAAGATTAATATTTTTTTGGATTTTCCGAGTTGAAATTAACCTTCGGAAGATTCTTTTCATATTTTCCGAAGCTAAATTCCTCCAAAGGAAATCTTCTTATCGGAAGAGTTTTTAGTCTCGGAAGAAACGATTGATTGTGTATCAAATCTTCTTCTGAAGCATATAAAACTCTCCATTCGGAAAGCAAACTTTACTCTCTGAAGTAAGAAATTTACCTTCGGAAGTAAAATTGGCTTCAGAAGTAAAATTGGCTTCGGAAGAAGAATACCTTCGAAAGAAGATTACCTCGAAAATCCTTTACAAAATCTTACTTTGTAACGGAAATCTTTGGGCCCCACACTGTAAAAAGTAAAGATTTTATTAATGATGTCGAAATCTTTTAAATGGTTTTTACCTTTACCGCCTCTGTCACATCTTACCCCAAACCATCTTTTCACCTTATCCAAAACCCTTAAAAAACCGCCATTCCACCCATTTAAATAATCTCAACTCGTCACTTTAATCTTTTTACCAAATTTACTTCTCAAAGCTTCCTTCACTCAAAATTCTGGAGCTCCATGATGAAGGCGCTCCTACTTAGTTCCCTAAATCAGACCTAGACGACACATATCTCCAAATGGGATACGATGGAGATGTGAGCAGATCTACAGTTTACAAGTTCAACTTCTCCTATAACTGGATGTTCCTGCTTCATGTTGTTCTCCATTGCTTGTCAAATAAGTCTGGGGATGGGATCAAATCCCATATTAACTAGGATGCCTATTTCATGGATAGGTGAAAAGCCTCCACTTCAACTATTCAAGGTGTGTGTTGACCAAGCTTATGGGGAACATCCAGAGGGACACATTCTTTATGTATCCTAGGTTTATTCAGCACATTATCAACTATGAGTTGGACCAGAGTCAACTTGTCTATGCAGCTGCTCTGCATGTCCCTCAAATGAGGCCGACCATCTTCAAAATCCTAAAGAAAGTGTCCACTAATTTTACTAGAAGACACACTGAGCTTCTTCCAGGTATGACTGAGCCAATGGCTCCTAGTGACATCCCGATTATCCCCACAGGTGATTAACCCACACCAAAAACTACCCTTACATTACCAACCCTTCCTGCTCACCCTATCAAACAAACTTATCAGAGATGCATAAAACGAACCCTTGTTCAATCTACCCTTACTTTACCAAACCTTCCTGCCCACTCAGTTAGAGGTCTCACCATCTCATTTTACCTCAATATTGGATTTTAGTCTCCTTGGTCTCAATTCCATGAGCTCAAAACCCAAGCTGAAAGCCCTCAGGACGAGTCACAATACTCTCCAGAGAAGCCAAAAAGGGACAACCCCACCAAAGGCTTAATGCCAATAGACATTGACTAAAGTCCCGGGTCATTAGGTATAACTTCCTTATCCTTTACTGACCTTTTATTTAGGACTGATGAGGAGATTAAATCTCTTCATGGCAATGAAGTTGATTCATAACACCCTCTAACAGATTAACAATGCCTAGAAGGACCTCTTGTCTCTAGCACACATCAGTGGTACCATCTCTGAGACTGAATCTACGGCAACCGTGCCTTTTGATGACTCTAAAAGAGACCTCCTCAGGTATGGGAATCTAGGGTGCCAAGAAACCAAATTTGGTGCGGAGGATGAACATACCAGGTATGTTACCTCATCTCCCCGTGATTCTTCAAAAGAAGATGAGGAAAGCATGCAACTCACAATTCAAGACCAAAATTTTAAAGTCTCAAACCTTGAATCAAAGGTTAAGACTTTAGAGGATAGGTCCGCCACTCAGCAACTTGAGATTGATAATCTCAAGGCTTAACTAGCTGAGAAACAGATTGAGAGGTCTGTGAGGCATGTACCTATTCAGGTCTCAATGACCTATTTCTTTAGCTCATCTAGCTCTCAAGATGATGCTACCAAATAGGAGGAGAATGTTAAGAGACAAAGAATTATGGAACAACAGAGCCAAGATTTAACTTCTTTATCTACTAGATACTCGGCTCACAAAACAACAGTCTTTCCTGAGCCTTCTTAAATCATCCTGCTAATGGATCCAAGGATGCTCATGGATCTTAACAGGAATTTCTCCAAGTTCCTAATGAGTTCTTCTTTAGATCAGCCTAGCCCTGACGCGGCTATGATATACTTTGGAGCTGAAAAGCTTCAGAGGCTAAGTGCACCTTCTACCATTGTGGAAGAAGTTCGTCAACCTAAGGCCCACATGGAACCTGAGATTGATTTTGAAGGGGAAATAAGGATTGATGGTCCAACAACAGAAACAGTTAGGGCAGATAGTGCATTCCCTCGGACTTTTGAAGCTGAGGTCAAAGCCTTGAAAGAACAAGTTCAATCTTCCGATGCTAAGATAGAAGCTGTGGGAGTTTGTTCTCCTAGTCCGAGGATCTAATCATCACAGATGCAATTCTCGAGCTGGCATCTGAGGTGAATAGTGAGGACATTCTCAACTGACCCCTAGCTCAAATAACTTCATTATCTTTATCCATCATCTCACAACCTGAACCCTCCATCCAAGAACCACCAAAGTCTAACACTTCCGAAGATGTTAAAGGCAACAACAAGATGACTGCAGAAGAGCTTCAGGAGGAGGAAAGGATTGAAAAACTTAGAAGGAAAGGTCAACTTCCAAATGAGAAGTTTCAAGCTGCTAGTAGCAAAGCAGTTGCAACAAACCAGGAGGCTGTCAACAACAAGAGAAGGGTGGAGATCATTGACAAGTTCATCAAGCTTGGAGTTGTCAGTGAAGATGTGCTTCTACTACCACTTGAGGAATTAATTGAGCTAGAAAAGACAACCATGTTGTTGATTGAACAAAGAGAAGAAGTAGCAAGGCTAGCCTTAGAGGAGGAAAGAGAAAGGAAGAAAAGGGAAGCTGGTCTGCAGCTTAGGAGGGAAAGGATAACTTTCCTATCCTCCAAGGGTTTCTCTCTTGAAGAACTATCTCCACATGACAATGACATGATCCTGTGGCTCTTCAACAAAGAGCAAGATCCATTAGAGAAAGAGAGGAAGAAAGCTGCAGAAAAGCTGAGGGAGAAGAAGAAGCAAGGGTCATTGCTGCTAAGAAGATAGATGAGAAGGCCTGGATGAAGGATTATCTCTGGCCTCACGACTTCTCTGGTAGGCAAGTGGGTCTTATGTCTGAAAAGACACTACAACGACATGTCAGTTACATCAAGGCTGACATTCACTTGGGAAAATGGACAGAGATTTATAGAAGAGGACAAGGATGATCATCAAACCAACACCTCAACCCCAACTTATAACCAAAACTCAACCTCAACCTCAACTTGAGAATTTCCTATTTCCTTTCCCTATCAAAACTAAACTCATTTCCAAACCTTACACCCCTGAACCAACACCAATCACCATATCCACCTCATCACCACAACCACCTCAACTAATCACCCCTCCAACCTAAAACACTACCCAAAACCCAAACACCACTACCAACCCAACAACCATCCATACCATCCCCTCAGCCTTCTAAACATCTCTCCTTAAGGAGATCAAGATGAAGCTCATGAAATGCACAACCTTGAGTTATATCTCTTGTGAGGAGGATTCTATCAAATTGACTTATGTTGATAGATCCTCATGTTCCCTCACAATAGATCAATTCCTTGATCTACCAAGAGTAACACTAGAACAGGCTGTAAAACTCCTTGACCTCAACTCAGATTCACTCAATGATGAAGGGAAGAAGATAAGAAAGAAGTCGGTGACTCTGTAGGATACTAAGAAAGGGAACAAAGTACCAAGCAAACCCCTTGTGCCAAGAAAGAAGATAGTCCAGTGGAGGTTGGAAGACTCTTCTCACAACTTTGTTGTTTTGAGAGAGAATGGCAAGCTAACCAAGCTTAATGACTCATCTTTACTACACTCAAGAATATTTGACATTGTTGAGTTAGCAGAGAAGCCATTCTCCAACCCCTCAAACTCTAAGATAGTTGCTCACATTAGAAATCACCTGAGCAGCCTTCATCTTGCTGAGCTGACTGCTAGGACAAAGATTGAAGAGGATTTAAAACTAAAAGAGGAAGAAGAGAGAAAATGATCAACAACCAAAGGCAAAGCCTTTCTCCAAATGGTTGTAGATCCTGAACTTGAACCTATTGTTCGATGGGAGTATGACTATAACTCCTGTCAACTAATGCTCTTTAGGGGGGCACAAAAAAGGGTGCATTTCATTAGGAGTGATAGACTGGATCTCCAATCCAGTAATGACTTGCACAAACTTCTCAGCACAACTTCTAGACAAAACAAAGAAATAGATAAACATCTTTAGTCCTTGGTGCAGAAAGTTTTGAGAAGAAGAAGTAAGTGAGGTTTTGGTAGGATCATCCTAGGGGGAGTTTGTTGGATCTAGAAAGGCTAGTGCAACCAAAACCAAACACTTAGATTATTTTGGTACAACTTTTAAAGGACTTATGAAGCTAAGTATGGAACTTCGGAAGGAAATGGAGTATTTCCAAAGACAAATGTGAAAGATCAACTTCCAAAGAAAAACTCCAACTTCCAGAGACAAAGTCTTCTTTTTCGAAGTTCAAGACTTAGAAGAACTTAAAGAGAATGACTTCCGAAGTGAAGTCCTCAAGCCATGAAAGAAGAAGCCTCTTCCAAAGTATAAAAGGCTTGGAAGAACTAGTTCTTCTGAAGCCAATTAATCATCAAAAGATGTTTTTATGGACTAGTGGACATAAGTATGGTTCATCTAACACTCCGCTGCAGACCTCTGACATACTGCATGGCATTTTCTTAAAAATGCCATGTAGTTGACCATATTTTATTCCATTTTTCACCTTTATTTGATAGTACAATTACCAACTTCAGGTGGTGACAAAAGGTAAGTTATGGACATATCATGACCACTATATCTTAGATAAGACATTATCTAAGATACCATAACTATAGATTTGTAGTACTTGCTTTAGTTATAAGATTCTAGATAGTATAAAAGTATAACCGGCTGTAGGTAATAGTATATATAGTTTCTCATTGAAACTCATGTATCATGCTTGTAAGAGTCTTGTAAACTTTGAGTTGAGAAGTAATATATACAAGTACCTTGAAAATTATTTCCTTGTTTTCTTAAGTTACTAGCATATTATAATCAACTCTTTGTGAGACTCTGCTTCATTATAACCGTGTGGGCCTAAGTGAGTTTGAGAGAAAACCAAGTGTTTAGTGACATATATCGATCCTGCAGACATGTCATGACTACCATATCTTAGATAATACTTTATCTAAGATACCTTAACTTTAGCTTTGTAGAATTTGCTTTAGTATAAGGTTTCTAGTTGGTACCAAAGTATATCCGGCTGTAGGTAGTAGTATATAAAGTTTCTCATTGTAACTCAAGTAATATGCTTGAAAAAGTCTTTTAATACTTCGAGTTGAGAAATAATATATACAAGTATCTTGAAAAACTATTCTCTTGTGTTTTCCTTGATTTACTTAGTATATTATCATCAACTTTTAGAAGGACTCTACTCCATCACAAACCCGAGTGTTACTTAGTAAGTTTGATAGAAAATACTTGTGTTAAGTACAAAAACCGATCCTACAATTGGTATCATAGCTTTTTAGGCTCTTAATTGTTTGATCTTACCATCCTAATATACCTCTTTCTCACTCACTTACTCACTACACTCAAAATGGAACTTAACGTGAAATCTGAATGTGAAATAGGGACAATGACTAAAGCACCTATCATCACCCCAAAAAACCTCAGACAATGGAGCAGACGTATTGAAGGGTTCATCAGATATCAAGATAGTCGAATGTGGAGATCTATCACTAATGGCCCTTATAAGCCAAAGGTTGAAACACATGCTAGAGGTGGTGCAATGATAGAGAAGGTGGTAGAAGATTACTCTGAAGAAGACCACAAATAACTTGATATTGATGACAAGGCCATGCCTGTTCTGATGACTGCTATACCCAACTCTATAATGGTGGGGTTTGAGCATTGTCAGTCAGCTAAAGAGCTGTTTGATGCCTTAAACAACATGTACGCAAACTCCAATGACTCAAAGAAAGATTCACTGAAGGAACAGTTTGAGAACTTTACTCACTTTGTTGGAGAAACCCTTAGCCAGCAATACTTCAAGTACATGGATCTTATCTCCTCTCTTTAATCTGTGGGAGTAACTCCTGAATTGAGAGATCTTTCAAGGAAAATCATGAGTGCACTTCCCATTGAGTGGACATTCTATTGTGTTTCTATCAAGAGGACAAAAAACCTAAACACCCTCACCATGACTAAACTATACGACATTCTAGATGGATACCATGTAGAGATGGAAAACAAGAGTGGCCACCAAGTGAGCAGACCTTCAAGCCTTCCTGCTTGCAATGCACTCATGGTTGTAGAAGGCTCAAGACCCCCACAACCTCAGCTGTATCGGACACATCCTCAGCAACCATCATGTTCTTCTGGGCCTTACATTACATTTCCTGAGAATCCAAGGTCTCAACATGCTCAACCGAGTCCTTTCAAGGAAAAAGACACTCTGGTGATTTTTCAGTTTTGCTTTGAAGATCTGGAGTGTTTGAACCCAGATGATATGGAATATATGGACATAGTCCAATAAATGGCTCTGTTAACCTACAGGGCGAAGAAGTTCTTCAAAAGAACTGGAAGGTAGTTCCCTTAGAACCCAACTAAGTTTGGGTTAGACAAAGCAAAGGCCAAGTTTTACAACTATAACCAGCTGGGTCATTTTGCTAGGGAATGCAAAGCTCCCAAATCAAATCCGGGATCCACTCATATCTCCACACATCCTACAATAACTACAGCTGCTGGAAAGTCAAATGAGACAGCTACTGTGGCTCAAGAAGTTGATTGGAGCTTTATGGTACAAGATCTCACCCCTGCTCAAGCACTCATGGCTGGAACAAACAACTCAAAGGTATATAAACATCTTTGTACACCAGCCTGTATTGCTAAGGTTAAAATGTACCAGGACTACAATATGGAAAGTAGATCTAATATTGAGTCATTGAATATTTTGAAAACTGATTTTAAAAGAGCTGAATCTGAGTATCAAAATAAAATTAAGGAGTTAGAAAAAAAAGTATCATCTTTAAAACATGAGCACACTAATTACAGGACTCAAATCAAGGATGTAATATCCAAATTGAATGAGGCTCAAGCCACGCTAGTTATAACTGAGGCTCAAACCAAGCTAGTAATAGTTGAAGCTCAAGCTAGAAGGAATGTTATATCTGGGCAAAACTTCCAAGCCATTCTTGCATCATCCACTTACTCAAAACTATGTTATCAAAACAAAAGGGGGTTGGGAACCAATGAAATTGCTCCACCACACTCTTGCATCATCCACTTACTCAAAACTATATTATTAGACAACCAAGGTATGGTACTGAAGAGTAAGAGGTATCATCTACTAACCACCTTCTCATGATTCAAAGAGTGATGCAATAATGGAAACCATCACATGGAAGAACCATGTAATTCTACTCACTCCTACCTGTAACACACGGTTATTTTAAAGTCAAAGAAAAGAATGAATAAGGTGAAAGAAAAGAAGAAAACGAAATAAAACCCAAGTCCAGGGGTAAAAAGTTTCCAAAAGGACAAAAAGTTTGAAAAGTGGGTGTAAAAGGTAGCATGGCCGCCCATGCCATGCCACTTTACTTCTGAGTTCGGATATTAGAGAGAGAAAGAGCAGAGCTCGGGTTTGAAGAAGCACAAGAAGGAAGAATTCGAATTCAAGGTAAGAATTCATGCTTTTATGGTGTTCTTGACCGGTTATGTCCTCGGGTCTATGCTTATACGTGTTT
>BJCM01240980.1:0-56768 GCA_018326385.1 Flaveria bidentis | reverse complement strand
TACTCTAATAAAACTAATAAAAGGTACAGTTTTAGAACTTACCCTTTTTATCTCAGCTTCAGAAATCCTAGTCATATGAGGGGGGAGTTCTTCTTTGTCAAGTTCCTAAACATTATGTGAACATGAAGAAGGTTATTTTATGAACATGATGTTTTTGAAAAAAAAAGGTCAAATGAAGGAAGCCTTACCAACTCGCCAATTAGAACAACATTCTCGCCACGGATTACATATAAACCTAATGGGATGTCACAATAAAGATCACCAACAATTACTCGCTCACATGCACCTTCAAGAACAGCATTGGCTGCATATGACAACAAATCAAATTTCTCAATATGTTTACTGCTAAAAGAATAATTACTGTATGTTTGATATTAAAGAGAACTACAATACCAAATTGATCAAAAGACCGGAGTATCCCCAATAGCTTCCTACCATCTCTTAGCAGTACAAGAAGCTTCTCTGTACAAATAAAAATAAATAAATAAATTATCCCATTATGAAAAGCCATAAATTCAAAAGTTTATGGGGATCCTTTTTGCATAATAGAGCATTGACTGTAATGAAATCCAAAAGTATACTTGAATAATAGAGGTGTTCAATGTTATACAACAATATTAGAGATACAACTAGCAACGCTTTTCCATAAATTAATTTCCTATAGATATTTAAAATCACAAACAACAATTGTAACAGTATAGCCGATAACTTCACATACAGAATTTGTGTCTCCTTTTATTAAGGTAATGGTTTCATATAGGTTGAACATTCTTCCACCAACATAGCACTTTGTACTTCTAATGTTCTTTCTTAGTCATTTGATTTGAAACAGCATCGTAAAAATCATGAAGCAGATAATTGGAGATAGGTAGAGTGAACACTGAACACTTAATGTTAGTTTAGTTAAGGCATGAATCAATAAAGTAGTAACACGATTCACTTGCAATTTTGTATTTGCGATGAACAATAAAGTAGTTCACTTGTTGAATATTTTTAAATATATCTTACTTCTTGAAGTAGTCAAATGCAAGATTATGGTTTATAGTCAGAGATCATAAAAGCTTTTTTAAATCAGATTAAATGAGAAAAGAATCAATAAAATGAAAAAAAGTATTGGTTTAATTCCATCATGGCATCAGGTTTAATGTCACAAAATAACCACTATGTAAAGTACAGTTACCACATTTTTTTCTCATCTGAATACTGACAGCACAATGAATCAGTGAGTAACCCAATCGTTAATGATTGATAAAAGCAGGATGACACCAATTTTTTTTTCATGATAAAAAAATCAGAACATTATTGGATAAAGATGAGGTTCACAATTACTTGAATCCTACACAGATACAAGTTATCAGTTCAGAGGCAAAAGAAGGATGATGGTAAATATAAATTAAGCAAAACGACAGGTAGAATCAACTCATCAAGAATCATTGTAAACTGGAAAAAAAACCCGTTCCATTCCAGTAACACCAACGCTGTGTTCCATTCCAGAGTTTACTTAAAGAGAGTGAAACATGAAGGGCAAGATGATGAATAAATAATAAAGGCAGAATGTGAGGGAAATAAGAAACTTACTGTCAAGATAGGTTGCAAGAGAAGTAGACAGATAAACATCTTCCGGCCCAGCCCACGACATTGAACACCAGGTTTTCGGTATATGAAAAAATCACCGAAAATGTATGTCAGAGTAAACAAATTTGCGCTGGCATCAACCTCTCGATCTTAACTTTTCACCTCAGTACAACCTTATTATATCCTACTACTACAATTCCCCTATTTTCAACGATGAACAGCTAAAAATCAGAACCCTAGACAAATTAGCGGGACTACCAAATGAACTAAAACCCCCTAGAATTATCACCGAATCTTGAAATCAAAAAGCACCCAGGAATTGTAAGACATGACGCAAGAGTGACATAAACCCTAAATTGAGTATCCCCCAATATTTGGAAGATAAACGATGGGAGGGGGAGGAGAGAGTGAAGTGACTCGCTCGTGTAGTTTAATATTTTACAACGGCTTAGCTTAATCTATCTGCACCCAAACCAGGGCTGGTAATTTTAGTTACGAACACAAATACACGACACGAACCTATATAATTTTAACAAGTATTGGGTATGATATTAACAGATTTCGTGTACGATACAGGTAGACACGAATATACCTGTTAAATTTCGTGTCTAAACAAGTATTTTACCTGTTTACCTGTTATTTACCCGTTAGTACTTGATAAATATTTTTTTAAAATATAACATTAAAAATGCTTTATGTTCAGATCTTTCGGATGATTTTTGTATTATTAGTGTTGCTTGCTAAAAACTTCCTAAGGTACCTCCACTCCAAATCTTTCAGATGATTTTTGTATCACTAAAATAGTTCCTAAATATGTGTAATTAATGGTTCTTATCGTGTCTTATCGTGTATACCTGGTATTAACAGGTTCGTGTTCAGGTTTGGAAATAGATACACGATAAGTTATCGTATCGTGTACAGGTATACAGGTTTCATGTTCGTGTCTTAACAAATACAAGTATTCTTTCTATACATATAAATACATAAAAAATATGGTTTTTCTAATAATATATTCATATTGGTTTTAACATTTAACTGCTATTAAATTGATTTGGTTATCGATTTAATCTGCTTCAAACTTAATAATAAACACCCCTGATAACTACGACATTCGATTTTAATATTTATATATTAGTATAGTGATTAACATTAACAAAATAATTTGATATTTATGTTAGTAAGTATTAAAATACTCTCTGAAATCTACTATAAAATTACTTAGTATAAAGACTCTAGACAAGTATTTGTTATTCTATTACATTTCTTAAATTATAATCATCTAAGGAAAGTTAGTTACACGAACGGGATAAAAACCAGTAAACTCTTAACATGTTAAAGTTTAAATTAAAGATATACATGCTCAAAACATATAGCTAGAGTTTGTATTGGCTTAGATCAAGCTACTATCAAGCTTTTAAAGTCTTGTGTAATATGTTGGTACATATTTACAAATATGCACATAGGTGCACTACGTGTATAACATTGTGAGCTTCGATTATGTTTGAAATAATTCTAGTTGTAAAAATAACTTTTAAATAACTTTGCTGAACTACTGCCCGCTTCATAAAAGATTGCCAAGTTTGCAGATCTTATCATTAGCCTGAAGTTTTCATGAAGAATTTAAACAATGTCAAACTCAACCTCTGGTTATTAGACTTTCATAGCCCTTAGACTCAGTTTTAAAATCACTAATTTTTGTTTAATGAAAAGAGTTGATATATACATATCTTGTTCATCTGTCTACTAACAATCTCTTTAATAACTACATTGTCAATTTCATTTGTAAAAATAAACAAATTGAATGATGAATTAGATTGGATCATGCCTCAAAAAACAGTGATAAACACTTAGTTTTAATAAGAAACCTAAGCATCCTGTTTTAATTTGAACCAGGGCTAAAAGTCTGAAACATGACACCAAAAAGGCACAAAGTAAAAGCTGCAATCAGAAAATGCCAAAAGACAGGATTAAAATTGCAATATTAAGAAACAAAAGTAGTAGCATTCAATCTGCCATACATAAATCATAAACAATATCTTGAAACCAAAAACAGAAAACTATTTGTTATCAGCAATGCTAACTAGATCTTGAAATCATCTTTTCTTTGCATACCGCCAACTCCAATTGATCTCCTTTGGAGGTGCAAATCAACGATACTGTAAAAAGAAAATGTCATTTCTAAAATCATACAAATGAAAATTAGAAACATACTATTAGAAAAAAATAAATCAATATAACCTTGATAAATCCAATCTCCTTTGCATTGCTGTGAAAGCATTGCCTGCAGCACATAAGCCCATACTTCCTGATTAAGCCATGCGAGTTACCACACACCCGGCTGGTACAACAAAATAGAAATAAAAAAAAGATCAGATCATATCATTAACATTATAAACAGAAAAAAGACCATAACAACACAATGATTTGAGTATCAGATGAACGCCTCTCCCTAAAAGTAGTAACATTTGAGTTCCTTCCTGACAACAAGGTCCTTTTAGCACAAAATAGATACAGACTGTTAGCAGCAAATCAAAACAATGTTTTAATGTGCTTAAGATGTATTTTCTCACATCCATAAATGTGCATTTCTTGTGATACAGTCTAAAAATCCTGAAATTCATGTGTAAATGCCAGACAATAAACTGCTAAGTTTTTGTTCTTTTCTGAATATCTAATGTCTACCACGAGATACTACATATGTTTTATAAAAATGTGAGATTAACAGCATACCATTCAAAACCCTAAATCTTGGTTAAGATAAAGTTGAAAAATGTTGTGCTAAGAGCTGCTGTCAAAAATCTTGGAGTATTCGAATTGCACCATAACACATAGACTATAATTTTATATGCTGTAAGGAATTGTGAAATCAGACAAAAAGACGAAAATAAGCACATCTCGACAGTAGTGCAAATAGTTATAGGTATAATACAAATAACGCGATGGAAGATATAAGAGATTACAGAATGAAACGAAGGAAGGATGAAGACAAAAGATAATGGGGACTAACCAAGCACGGGAACCAGGTCCATAAGTTTTGGGGTGTGAGTTCCAGACGTTGGAGTGACCCATTACTATTCTTCTTCTGCTTCTGCTTCTTCTTCTTCTTCTTCTTCTTCTTCTTCTTCTTCTTCTTCTTCTTCTTCTTCTGCTTCTTCTTCTTCTTCTTCTTCTTCTTCTTCTTCTTTCTTCTTCTTCTGGTATGTCTTGTAGGCGATGAGCTCTGAAACTCGATCAAGTTCAAAACCCTAGATTTGTGAAGGGCCTTTTTGGCTACAAATCCCTTTTACCTCAGGCCCACTCCTTCTGCAAAGGCCCACGGACTCAAGTACCTTGTTTTTATTTTTATTTTAATTCTAGATATAATGTTTTTAAAATAGTTTAAGCCATTCTTAAACGTGAGCTTGTTTAAGTAGTAAGTTTTGTTTGATGATCCAAACAAAACAAAGTGATCCATTTGAAGGGCAAACATCCAATTTGTCTACGGGTTCTGGGAACAAGAAACCGTTTCTGTTTCTATTTCTATTTCTATGGCTTCAGACTCACCGATTGCTTCTCGGAAAGGTCAAGATTTCTCCATTAAACCCTTGGAAAATTACTTTCATTTCTCTTAATCACGCTTCATGATATAGATCGTATTGATTGATTGATTAGGTTTTGTAATCTTGATTGTGATATCTATCATATGCGCGCAGTTGTTGTGCATCTCAGAGCTACCGGTGATGCTCCCATTCTCAAACAAGCCAAATTCAAGGTACCAACTCCCTCTCTCTCTCTCTCTCTCTAACCTAATTCATTCATCCCTTGATCTTCTTCTTTTCATAAGGAATTAGGTTTTTTAAACCTTCTATAGAGTCTCAAAGCAGGGTCCCCCCAATGACAGCCTTCTTGTCTAATCGTCCTTGCTTTTAGAGAATTGCTGGCTCTGCCAAGGCCTTTCTGCCTATAGTCTAAGGAACCGGTAGCTCGAACCCGCAGTCTGCCTTCTTCGGATAGCCGGGGTCCGACGTTTATTTCCGATTTCAATGTCAGGGGTGTTTGTCAATATTATAAAAGTAACTTTTTAACTTTTTAGAGAGGTAAAAAGATCAAAATACCCCTCTAAAACTTCTTTAACTTTTTTACTTTTCTGGAGGCTCCAAAAAATCAAAAAGTTATTTTTTTTTAATTTGTCAAACATGGCCTATGTAGATGTTCAATTCCCTTATGTATGTGATTACACTTTTCAATGGTGATATAAATAACTTTGCCTTGTACTTATCTGATTATGCCACCCCGCTTAACTTCTAATAACTAGTGATTCAAATTCAAGATGTTACATCTTCTTCTGAAGTTCTGATTTTTTTTTATGTTTCCTTAGATGATCCATAACCTTCATCTTGACAAATGATAAAAACTAGTACAATCAAGCTATCATTGTTGCTTTACTGATTTTTTATAATGTAAGGTTTGGCTATTGTTTTTCTTGAATATTCAGATTGCTGGAATTGAAAAATTCTCTAAAGTGATTGATTTTCTTTGTCGTCAACTTCACAGGGAGACTCTGGTAAGTAGCTTTCTGTAGTCTCCACTTCTGAGTACGACAATCTCTAAGCACATGACCAAATGCTGCCCATTGTATCTTTTTTTCAGTTCGTTTATGTGAATAGTGCCTTCTCCCCGAGTCCAGATGAACTAGTGAATGACCTCTATGATGTAAGTTTCTTTCTATGCATCTAAATGGCCATCTTAATTAATTAATGCACCATTTCTTCTCAAGATAAGGTTGATTGATATATAATCTTCTATGATCAGTTTGATACATATGTTATTCTAAGCACATGTGTTCTCATCTCTGAATGAGATGGATTCATATGTTATTCTTTCGGGTAACTGCTATCTTTGCTGCTGCAGAACTTTGGAATTGATGGGAAATTGGTGGTTAACTATGCGTGTTCTATGGCTTGGGGCTAACTATAACCATTTAGAAAAGCTTGTACAGCCACCAAAAAAACTCATTAAAGAGGAACTTCATTTGGTAAATTTGGCTAATCTTCTTTGTCTATATTGAAAGTTATAGAAAGTTGAAACCTGTAAAATGTTTGATCAGCACGTCAGCTCTGGATGGCTATTCGTTTATTTGGTGACGCTTTTTCATACCTTCTCTTTTACATTTTGTTGTTTCATCCCATGTATTCATACTACTTGTTATCTTGTTACAACTATCTGTTCTTTTAAAACATCCTACCCTAATCAGTCAGTTTAAAGGTAGGTCAGTTAGATCCATAGTCATGCTATTACTGTACATTGGTGAAGGAATTTATTCTGTTTATAGAAAAGCAAACAAGAATGTGGCGCAAAAAGATTAGGTTAGGGTGGCATGTTATAAGATAAAAGTTGGATGAAATGACAGCCTTATGAGACCAATAAGCTTAATCCTCTCGGAGACCTGGGTATTTTTTTTTTGTTGGGAAAGAGTCACCCTGTGTGTAGTTCTGGGGTGTGGAATATTTCAGCAATTATTCTGTATGCCATAAATTCTCTCTACTTATAACCCTTTTTACATGGTTAAAGATATTGTGTTTTTTTCTGCATTTAAATCATTCATTGACTTTAAGTTGCACATCAGTGGACACTTGAATACGAATGATTTAAGGACATATTTGGTATTAGTTTCTTTAGTGAGCGAAGTAGATACATATTTTTCATAATTAGGTAAAACTGTTGAAGTTGGTAGGGGAAATTTGTTTATATTTGTAGTGAAATGGTCATAATATAAGGTTCAAGCTAGTTAATTGTGGACCATAGGATATAATATGCATTTTAGGAGTGAACTAGAAACTGCCATGGCAAACATAGCCAGAAGGTTCAGATTAGTGTTGTTTACAGTTCGGTTAAAGGTTAGCTTTTTAGTAATTTAGTTTGGGTTAAGATTGTTTTATCAAGGGTTCCGAGTGTTTGTATTCCATGTATTGGCCTGCTCATGGTTTCAATTTAAAACCGACTGGTCAATTATGGGTTTGAACCATCATGTGCAGGCTGTGCGGCTCCTATATTCTACACTAGTGATGTTTTGCCCCACTTAAAGACGAACTGCCACACACACAATCAAGTCTTAGCTCTCCCTCATTCACCATCTCTTCCCTCCCCATTTAATCCTATAATTCTACAAAGCTACATGTTAAAGAAACCAAATGACAAAAAGATCGAAAGCTAATTAAATTAATTATACACATTTTAGGTATCTTCAATTGTAATTGGTGTAACTTTTAGATGAATATATGTGTTATAATTATTTTAATAAGGCCAGTGTTATAAATTTGTGTAATAAAGTATATTGCTGTTTGTAATTAAATATTCCATCAAATCTTAATGTCAAAAGTTGCTTTTAGTTTGTAGATCGAATATAGAACTGTATTATCGTTGATGGTGTATGTTTTTATCCAATTGTTCCACCTCTTAGATTGGATGCAACTGCATTTTAAATTTGATATTATAAGAAAAGAACAAAACCTAATAGGAGTCATTTTATCTGATGAAAACAGCACTAGTCACTACTCCTTAGTTAACACGACCGTCAAAACAATTTACATGACAAAAACTACAACGTAGGTTGTTTTGTTTAGACAACTTAATACAATATGTTAATCCGAAAAGAAAAGAAAAGATTGTTATTTTTCTGGAAAAAGGTTTAATGAAAAGATTCTTTGTTTGGAGGTGAAGTTTGATCCAAAACATAAAGGAAGGAGAAGCTGATTATGATGTTCCCCTACTTTGTTTACTGGAAGGCGGTCCACCCTTCACTTTTTCCCATTTTCAAGTTTTCTACTCGATTCTTTCACCTGCTTTCTTTCCTTCCTTCCACTTCTCTATATAATAACTACATTTAAACCACAAAACATTTGTTTCAAGTATATTCATCCATCTCAACCACCTTCTTGTTTCTTGGAAGATCGAATGGGGGTGACGTCTACTACCGATCATGGCTCAAGAAGAGGAGCGGCGATGCTTTTAGCCATGCTGACGGCGGTTGTGCTCTCGCCTTTGTATGTCAATAAAGAAACACATCTGGAGACAACTTTGTGGAACTCAGGTTTTGTTCTGCCTATGCTTCTTTTGGGCTTAATTGTTGCAATTAAATCCACTTCGTCATCTGCTTCACCACCATCTTCATCATCATCAACTGTTGCATGTGATTCATATTCATCATCATCATGGATGCTAAGAATTGGGAGTTCATCCTGGGGTTTAGCTGGGGTTCTGGGGATGCTGTTGCTTGTCTTGTATTGGCAACACTCTCTGCAACACTTCTTGTGGAGATAGAATGGGTTGAGTTTTGTTTGTTTTGTACTATTGTACCATAAATCTAAACTCGCTAATAATTACGCCTTGCTCCTTGTATTTTGTTTGGTTGTTTACATATATACACACTCGCGCGCACTTGCTTTGATTCTAGATTTTCATCACTTATCATGAATGTTCATTGGAAAATTGGCTTCTGCTTACAAAGCAAACACGTCCATTCAACGGTTGAACCCCTTGATTGATGAATTATATTCTCTTAAATTTTTTAGTTAAGAAACCTAAATGAATACTCGATTGAGACACCATAGCCAAACGAGCCTAGACACTTCAAAATTGTACCATATTAATTTTCTCTTCTTGAAGAGGTAAAATTTTGTCGTGCATGTTAAATAAATCTCTAGCAAATAGTTAGAGATATGCAAATGAAGAACATTTTACACCTGTCATTCTTCTTATATTGAACTTTAATTACATATGCAATTCTAAGCTTGATAGTATTAAACTATTAATCTATCAATTGTGGTCGATACTTAATAACCCAACTACACACTATTCATTCCTCTTCTTTATTAATAGTATGGTAATAAGATAATAAGAAAAACGCGGTTTATAGTATAGAAGCAACTAAGGCCCTGTTTTCATTTAATAATAATATTATATATGTAAATTATGATAATAATTTGTTTTAAAGATGCTCATCTAAATTACTTATGTAATCATTTAAGACTAAAATTAAACATTTTTAAATGAATAATTTAAGATTATCATTCCAAATTGCCCAACAAAAAAAAACAAAAAAATAGATACATATATATATTTGATGGTCGACGGTTTGGTGAAAACAAAACTTTTTAAACAAAAAAGACTACTTCAATTTCTCCACCTTCTAGACTCATACTATTATAAACACGCTTCCCACGTCAAAAAGTTTGAAACCCAAAGCAACACCTCCTTAGAACCTTGTACCTTATACTACGAGACTTGTACCTGACTCTGGATTGTTAACTTTCAACTCTAGAAAAATGATCAATATATCACTTCCACATGTGTGCGCGCATGTGTATATAACCAGTCAACCCAGATGTTTCAAACAATTTGGTTGGTAACTGGTGAGTGGTTTACCCTTAAACCTGATCATATGAATTGGTTTGGACCTACTTATAGTTATAACCAACACCACCATTGCCAACACATTTCACATTCTGCTCTCCCATGGCTCCCAGAAAAACCAATAGCTTCTGGAAAACCACTTTATTTGCTGCTTGTTTCACAAACAAGACACCACCGGATCTTCTTGCTTCTAAACCTGATTTGTCACAGAGGTTATCAGTGACCGATGTTAGTTCATCCATTTCCGAGATTAACGGTCTTTCTAATTCGATTGTCGGGTGGGATCTTCATGAATTCACTTTGGATCAACTTTCTATGATCACACATGATTTTGCACCTAGTAATTACCTAGGTGAAGGTGGGTTTGGAACGGTTCATAAAGGTTTCATCGATGATAACCTTAGACCCGGGTTAGAGGCTCAGCCCGTTGCAGTAAAGTTGTTGGATTTGGATGGTGGTCAAGGTCACAATGAATGGCTGGTAAATCACGTTCCTTCTTCTTTTTTTTTTTTTTTTTTTTTTTTTTTTTTTTTTTTTGATTTAATATATGGGAGATCTTTGCTGATTATGAGGTTTTTGTGAATTATTATAGGCTGAAATGACCTTTTTGGGGCAATTGAGACATCCACACCTTGTGAAGTTGATTGGTTATTGTTGTGAGGACAAGAACAGGCTTCTTGTTTATGAATATATGGCAAGGGGCAGTTTGGAGAGTCAGCTATTTACAGGTACTTTTTTCTTTTTCTTATTTTCTTGTAAATTTTTAATCCTGATTATATAGTCTTGATCAAGGTTTGATGACTTTATGGATTCAGAGTATTCAATTTCTTTGCCATGGTTAACCCGGATTCAAATAGCACTTGGTGCTGCAAAAGGACTAGCCTTTCTTCATGGGGAGGAAAAACCCATCATTTATCGTGATTTCAAAACATCAAATATTCTATTGGGATCGGTAATTATCTTTGTTCATTGATCTTTGTTAGAGGTGACAATATGGGTAGGCCATGCGGGTTTGCACAACGGATCAAAATAGATTTTGAGTTGACAAATGCCGTATTAGGACAGGTAGAGACGGGCCAGGCATAGTTGATCTCCAACTTTGTTGTCTGACTTTTAAGTCTTCTAAAATTTTAAAATATTATATTTACTCAAATTATGAGTTTGCAGTTTACTTTGAATAACTATGAAACTAATCGAGCGTGCCCTTTTAACTATTCCTCCTACTTGATTCATTAAAGATAAAACACAACTCAAGTCGACCTATTTATTAAAAAACAGTTAAAATTTTCACCTCTAATATTTATATTAGCTTAGCTTAGTACTTTTGTGCAATTCTAGGTATGTTTACTGTTGTTATCTTTTGGATATGGTTTCATAAGCAGGATTATACTGCTAAACTATCGGATTTTGGGTTGGCAAAAGATGGTCCTGAAGGAGATGAGACACATGTAAGTACAAGAGTGATGGGAACACACGGTTATGCTGCACCTGAGTACATCATGACAGGTCATCTAACAACTATGAGTGATGTCTATAGTTTTGGAGTTGTTTTACTAGAATTACTAACAGGAAGAGTATCCATGGACAAAAAACGACCACATAGAGAACAGTGTCTGGTGGATTGGGCTAGACCACTTTTGAAAGATTCAAGCAACCTTGAATGGATCATGGACCCAAAACTAGATGGTCAGTATCCAGTCTTAGGGGCTAAAACAGCAGCAGCTCTAGCTAGCCGGTGCCTGAGCCACCACCCAAAATACAGACCAACCATGAAAGAAGTGGTAAAGACCTTGGAACATGTATTGGAATTAGATGATATACCGGTTGGTTCGTTTGTACATATTGCTCCTAAAGAAAGAGAAAACAGTACAGAAAAAGATAACGACGACAACATTAGTGGCCGTGATGAGGTAGACCCAGAGGATCAAGAGGTGGAAGTAGCGGTTGTGGTTGAAGACTACAGGGAATATGGAAGAAAAGGTCACAGGCATAAGCATAAGATAAGATCAGTCACGTCTCGAGCAGTATATTCAGATACCACATTGTATAAAAATTTAAAACAAATGAGGATGTAAATTTGCTGAAATGTTAAGAGTTTATTTAGGGTAGCATCATCATGCATGATGCATTTGATCATTCATCTTTAGAGGAAGA
Source organism: Flaveria bidentis (assembly GCA_018326385.1). Taxonomy (NCBI): domain Eukaryota; kingdom Viridiplantae; phylum Streptophyta; class Magnoliopsida; order Asterales; family Asteraceae; genus Flaveria; species Flaveria bidentis. The sequence goes on along the minus strand of BJCM01240980.1, from coordinate 44,648 downwards.
TTGGTTTGTAATAACACATGAAAAGCAACGCGGTCCGTAATGTTTAATAAAAAATATTTTATTTGATCTTAACTTTACATTAACATTTTAATTTTCAACATATATGTAAAAGAAAATTCATAACTTACATTTTTATAAAAAAATCAATATACTTTATAGAAAGCTAAGAGTGAAATTAATTGCAAAAAATATACGGAAATAAGTATTTGCTTTAAAAATTAAACAATACGATTATTTCTCAACTAGTAAAAGAAAAACTAAATGGCCTTCTATGCTACTTCAGAGTTCAGAGCCTCAAAGGAGTTTACCTATGAATATAACAACTAGCTACTTGATAATATTTTAAAGCACGGGTAATATATAAATACTCTGGTCACCATCAAATAAAATATAACTTCATAGAGTTGGTGTTTGGTAGGCGTTGAAACCTCAGCTTCAATTAATAAAATAACATTAAGTCATGTTTTTATTCATCATATTATCTTAATATAGCTTTCTAGTACTTTAAACGCACTTCTCAGTTGACCTTTGAACGTTGACACCATCCCCCTACTATACTATTATTGGATTGAAGAGCCTACTTGTGGAAGTATGTGGTTTTTTTTGGTATTAACTTTCAACAAAACAAGTTTCTGTAAGTGAAGTATGATATTTCTAGTATTTGAAAAGCTAAATATGGTATTGCTAGATTTATCTGAATATATATGTAATTAATCCAATAAAAAGATCATTCATACTCTTGGAAGATAGGTGAATTAGCAAGCAGATGCTACTCAAGATAAAAGCAAATTTAGATGCATTATTCAATTAGTGCCAGAAATGTATAAATGCATTTTCATAATCATTTGTTGAAAAGCAAAAACAGCAAGCACAACTCAATGACTGATTATTTAAATATAAGATGGCATAAGAATCTATATGCTGATGCCTCAAAAAGAACAAAAGATAATCACAGCCTAACAACTACAGTTGAAACTCTTTATAAAGTTTAGTTTAATAAGAGTTGAGATGTATTGATCCACTTCCCTGGTCCCATATGTAATGTATATGTGTACCGTACCACACAGTACAATACATCACCATAATACTAGTGGGATACCACAAAAATGGAACAGCAGGTCCGAGTCCGTTTAATAGTGACAGACAAATGCTGATTTTCTAGAATTTAATGACACTTGAAGAAAAAGATGACAATATAAGCTAAGCTGAGTTCAAAACTGCTACATAAGATGTTATTTTAGTATTTACCATGAGGCTGCTTAATATCTCCATCAGTTACACACACCAATTCTACTTGATTCATAAGGTAAATTCAGAGGTCACAAACTGAGTGGACCAAATAAAAGATTAGGAAAGCCAAATTTGTAAGGGCCTGTTGACACGAAATGCCTTTTGTCCAGGATTTTCTAAAATACGGTAGCAAATATCATTCTTTTTCAATGATTATTTTATGTTTTAAGGAAAATGAGTTAGGGCTCCTTTCTATCTTATTTCACATGCTTCCGTTTTAGCTATAAAATTAATTACAATACGCATTTGACCAATTAGAGATCAAATACAAGCTGGATTGAGTAATATTTTTATGAAAGATCCAAACAGTAACTCTTGTAAGGGCCAGGTCGGTAGAGTTGAAACACTTTTTCACCAAGATATTTCTAAATCTTACAAACAATTATCCTGTCATATATCATTGCAAAGATTGTACTTTTTTCAAAAATTTAAATTCTTATAAACACTTTTCCTGTCAAACACTTAACCCGTTTTTGTTTTAGCTATGATAAAAATTGTTAAACCTGTTTGAACCATCTTTTCGTAAATGCCTGTAGGTGAAGTACAAAACGCTAGTGATAATCTTTTAGTCACTTAAACCAGAAATTCAAGAATGAAAATATTTGAATACAAATGAGTGGCAGGCTTTGCACATAATGCATGTTAAAAAAACGAAGCATTCTGTCCTTCCAAATATATTCCATGCACTATCTTATAAATACAACATAAAGACATATCTAAACTAAACAAAGATTCAGTATTCAAGAAGGCAGCTGCACATACCTTACACTATCAGCGTATTTTAAAGGCAAATACAGGGTGTCTTTTGTTGAAGAAAACTATGGTGTTTCCTGCAATTGTTTCATGGGAAACACAGGCATCAGTAAACAAGCTCAAATTTCTTTGCTAGATAAGAGTATAAGACAATCATCAAAACAGAAAGCTCTGTTTTGTACTTTATTACTACAATTTGTAAAAATGCCAACATCGTTTTCAGACTTTTTCGTTGAAGATTGTTTTTACATAAAATACCAACGTACTTTCACTTTTGTCACATTCTAGTCGTCGTACTTCTTTTGTACAACCGATTCATTAAAAGACGGCTCATGATAGGGTAATTTTAGTAATAACCCATACTAGACAGAAACTCTTTGAGCAAATTCGTGTTATGGTTGAAAGGGTAAACATTTGCCATGATAACCCAAACAGAAAAAGAAAACCATCTTATAATGAATATAATGTCCAAAAATGGGACAAAGATAAAAAGAACATTGATACATAATACAAGAGAACCCTTATAAACTAGGCTGGTCTTTTCAAAGTTTTCAACAATTCTCCAGCCCACTGCCACCCTTAGTTGTATATATTTTATTTTCATGATTTTCTCTCTTCTACAAGTTTTCTATTTTTTTTCTGGAGAGAATAGAATAATTCAGAAAACTGGGGATATATTTCTGCAACTAAACCCAACCTCAGCCACAGCGTGTGTTATGTTCTTTCCTTCTAGATCTTTTTCTTCGGGTTCTCCTCTTAAGTCCATTGTCACTTTGTTCTTGTAGCCAGTTCTCATGAAATATTTCATCGTATGGAACTACACATCCATCAGTGAAAGGTTCTCCTGCAGAACAGAAAACTGATTTTTTAACCGCACTAAATGATGCTTTGTTATATTCAATGAGAATGAAGAGCAAGTACATCAAATTAGTCCTCAAGAGAAAGAGAGCATACGAAAAGAAACATAGAGGTGGATGTTGTAATTAACACTAAATTACCACCAGCTTCCTAATTATGGGTGGTTACCACACCAAGTACACAGGATACCTTCTAGAAGGAACACCAAAAATACTTCTCACTTTAGTGCTTAGATAGCTACAGCATAAACCCGCTGACAGGCAAATGACACCCATTGATAAACCCGCTGACAAAGCAAATGACAGCCAAGAATTTAGCCATAAACTTAATGAAACTTGAAGCTTAATAAAACACACACCTCCGTAATCATTTTTACCAAGAGAAAGATGAGAATCCGGCAAAATCCATCTGACATTGGGCATAGCTACAGTAAACTTGAGTAAGTAAGCAAGCAGATGCATAAAAGAGGTATGAGAAACATATAAAAGGAAGATTTAGAATGCTACATTTGATTCTATGAACCACATGGCGGTCGATTTTGCAACCAAAAGCATAGTAATACTTTGTAGAAACCGAGTACATTGATCTCTTGGCTTCTTCTTCACTGTAAAATCACTCCATATTCGAAGAGCACCAGTTAGGTTACAATTACCTCAGAAAAAGAAGAAGAAAAAAAACAGTATCGACTATATATATACGCTTAAATTGTTATAATTACTATTTAAAAAGTTGTAAAATATAATCAGTAATGACATACATACATACATACATACATACCTACCCAATGCGGAAGCTAGGGTTTGTATATAACGTTGAAGGATTTGATGTCGGAGCGGGTAGCCTATGGGTGGATCCATAAGGACTAGCCAGTGCTTGTAATCGCACCCGTCTATCGGCGATGCAGCCTGATCCAACCCTACGCTCCGAATTTGAGGAAGCAGAGAAGCAATTGACGAACAGCGACGAGTTGGAGGAGTGCGGAGGAATGAGTTTGCTGATGTTAGACGATCAAAGTACTGTGAGACGACACTCACACGGAGTCGGAAGCTCCGTCGCATCTTCAGATGAATACACCGCAGGTTTTCACGCAGAGGAGGGTTCGACCCGGATCAACCGTTCTGAAAGCGGGTTGCTGGGTTCGAACTGGGTAACGGGCCTTTGACGACTTATTATATTTTTAAAAAAAAAATTAAATTTAAAACATAAAAACAGTTTGTATGCCTTGAGAATATAATCGCCCAATTATTATAACTTATACACATTCTAATTCTAATTCTACTCCTCAACATTCATTATTCATTAGACTTAAAAGTCTTAAACCCTTAACCATATAATAATGAACATGCTTAGCACACGTCAAGTCACATTCCATGGTCTCACTGTGATGATCGTATAAAAATAACAAAATTAACTTGATTTGATCCCGTAAAATTGTAGTCACGTCTATTTTTACTTTCTCTTTTTATGGCGAGCGGATTATATTAAGTTAGAAACTAGCAAAATGCTACAAATATACATAAAAAAATAGAAAATATTGTAATTGCATTACATTACATCACGCCACCATTGAATGTTGCCACCAAATTTTAAAGGATGTCTGGCTTGCCCAGTCGATCGAATGCAATTTTGCCTGATGTATTGATGTCATTAAATATTTTGTCATTGTAGGATCACCATGTAAATCATAAAAGGTGGAGACGTCTTCAAATCCTTCTGATAGAAGATTGGCTGTTGTTGTAGAGCATAAAGGTTGGATGCACCGGTTGAGGTCTTGAGGTTGTTGGACAAGATCATCCTAGCGAAGGGACATACGAACAGCAAATGTTCCACTCTTTCCTTATGTAAATCACATAAGGAACAAAGGTTTAATCCTCAAAGTTGAAAGGACTATTTCTAGACAATGCTGAATCTGAGGGGCTCTTTCTGGGAAATGAAAATTCTTCGTTATACGAAAGAGAGAGTTAAATGCAGTATTCGGGTTTCACAACACACAAACATAGAACAAAATCAATGCATGCTCCCTAGGTGATTGATTTATTATGCAATCAAATGACATTTACTAGAAATCAAGATCTTACTAGTATCTTGGTGTTCATATCATACATTTAAAAGCATGGACATGGGTTACAGCAGCAACAAACTGAACATTTAGAGCATGATGGATTGCATTTGCAGCTGCAATCGCATGAAATCTTGGGACACTTGCAACACGCGGCTGTACATGTTTTCTGTTGGCCACCCCCACAGCAGTCTTTTGCACGTGGACAGCACAAGCAACAAACATCAGTGTATCTACAGCAACAGCATCGTAACATCGAGCCAATCTTTCTCCTGAATAAATAAAGGTTTACAATGAACAGCTGAAATAACATTGGGAAGTTTTTAAAAAATGTAACAGGTTAACATAAGTCTACCAAAGGTTCTTCCAAAAGTTTCTGGATCTACCACGAAGCTGATTTCTGTTACAAGACATAGACGTAAAACATTAAAACATATCGACTTACTGTTAACATCACAAAAGTTTGGTAAATGGAAAACCTGAGATTTTGATGCCAAAATCTTTTGTAATATGGTTCAAAATGGCCCGGATTAACCCCAAAAGGCCAAAACACATGCTTCTGTCTAAAGTATGATTACATAGATAATATTATTTTGGTAAAAATCTAATTTTAGTAAAATGATTTATGAGGCATAAGTGATAAGAAAGAGACACTTTATGTAGCTTTCAACCTGTTTATAAAGTAAATGGTTCAAAATTGGCAATGTATAGTAAAGGAACAATATATGTTGAAGAATTCATACATTGCTATGAGTGGATCTGGTGTAGTTTCCACATAATCATCAAGCCTGTATGAAAGCATTCTTTGGTCAATAGAAGCAGAAACACACTGTAAATCTGATTAAAGTGCTAGAATATATAATTATAGGCATGAACATATATGCTTAGTTGATGAAAGAATGAAGATTTGTTTACTCTTTGCAGCATCTTGATGCAAGTTCAAGCTCTGCAAGTGATTTTATCTCATCCTGTTTAAAAAAGAATCCCCTGATTAAATCAAAACAAATTCTACATTGTTTGTTGTTGCACATTGCTATCTAATAAGCATAAAGTCCCTCGTAAGTCGTAACTTTATCAAAATATAAGATTCACTACAGTTTCTATATTGTTTTAATAATGTTGTGAAAATTTTAATAATTGTTCACAACAATTATACTGAACAAAAAGGAAATTTTATAAAACTCGGTTATCATTTGGTTAAACTTGAAAGAATCATCACTAAATAGTAACCCAATTAACTTATTTTTAAAATTTATGAAAAAATTAATGACAACGAAACATACTCACTTCGAAAATAATTAGCCCACAAATTCAAACTTAATAAACGAGATTAGTTTCAACTGCAATGTTGAATTAATTCAAACTTAGCCGCCGTTGTACATTTTCAATCAAGTACAAGTTTTACTAAAACTGGTGATAAAAATCCTTCAATACCGGATAAATTGAACTGAATCAAACGAGATGAGAAGTTTGAAAGTGCAAAGAATGATTGGTAGCACCTGAAGCACTTTAATCTCCCTCTCGAGCACCTGAATCTTAGCAACGTGACGACGTTTACCGTACAACTCGACATAGAAGACAGCAGAAGGAGACGAAAGCGTCGACATTGAAGACGAAGAGGAGTCATTTGAAGTCCCGACCATCGGAATCTAGGGCATTGTTCAGATGGTTAAGTGTAATAAAAATATGAAATGGTGGTGTGGGTGATGGAGATTGAATCTGAAGGTGGGTTAAAGTACGAAGGCCTATAATATTGGTATTTATTTAGATTGATGAGAGGTAAGAGTAGAGAAATTACTCAAATAGTTGAGTATCAGGGTTTGTTTTTGTCAGAGGAAGCTTTTATTTGTTCAGTTTCAGTTGTTGAGCTTTTATTTGTTCAGTTTCTTGTCTTGTTTGACCAAATTAGTCCAATTTGTATTCGAGGAAATTATCATCGTACATAAAGGAGGAATGGTTTAATGATTAAGGTTTCAACGTTGAAGACTTTGTTTTTATGATAAATTAAAGGATTCAAAATTAGCTTGAAGCATAAAACAAACAAACTCATCGCTAACCAAATTAATCGAATCATCTATAAGAATTGAATTAACATAATAGAGCATCATTCGCCCGGGATCTTTAGACGATCGTCTTATAATGCACTTATTCAAAATACTTTAAGTTACATACAACATAGAGTATATGAAGATCACTAATTTATTTTCTCTTATATTTTTCAACAACGGTTGCATATGAAGACTATATGATATCTAATTTTATTGATACCAATTCGACAATATAGAAGCTAGACAACATAAATGTCCTTGAACTTATCTAAAAGCATGATTAACAAGCAACGAAACAATGCAAAAATACAAGTGTATTTTGACATTTTGTATTTTTTACTCCGTAAATACTCAATTTTCATAACAAAAAACCAAACATAATCCAAAACAAAATACTCCCTTGTTTTATTCACATTAGAACCTCTATGCATCATGACCGTGACTAGCACCCGCTTATAGACTTCGATCCATTCCTTGACTATGAAGCCATGGATTGGAATTGCACAAACGTAGACCAACTCTCAGCTTCTTGAAACCCAACCCGGCTCCATACCAACAATCCATGACCCGACCGAGAGTTGGGGATATGAATAAATTTTTGGTTAAAATTGTTTAATTTAAAAGTTCTTTAAGTTTAAGATTATTTAACTTTTTTAGATTTTAGATTGTATTTGTTTTTACCTCATCGTCAACGCACCTTCACCTCTATGAAAGGTGATACCACTAATCTTATTTGACGTCTAATGCTACGTAACTAACATATTTTTTATCACGTAACACATAAAGATGAAGGTAAATAATAAAAACATCATTGTAGGAAAACATGTGAATCTTTTCATCTGTACCATCTAATTGTTGCCTTGTCAATGACTATTGTTCACTAGAACCATCGGTCACCATCGCCATCATATAATCTATTTCATTTACTTTTACTTTGGATTTTAAACACTTGTTTTTTATAGTGTTATACTATGTTTTCATAATATTAGGCCACTAGTAATCAATTCGTTTTTCTTGTTTTATCATGTTTGACACATTAGTGACACAAAAGTTTTTCTTATTTTCTTCAGATTTTTTTGGTTTTTTCCCGTTTTACATGGTGTTGTGCCAGTTTTTCTCTGTTTTCACCACTTCTCCTTTTTTCTAAAAAAGTTTCAACGATAGTGTATCAAAACCGGTGAGAATTCATCGAGTATGTAACTTTAGCCCCAAACTTTCTTCACTCTTAAAGAAACCTACAATGTTAAATTGTTGATTGCTTCCTCCATCATTCATAGTTGTCTAGGGATCACGTTTTATCTACGATGGTCACATTTACTCTACTGTAATCAATGTAGCTTAACCTTATTATATAATATACCTTTAATGAATCTTCTAGTTTATTTTCCTTTCATTTGTCTATTTTATAATATACATTATTCAATTATTTTGACGATACTAAATAATTAACCAACAACTTGCATAAACCAATGAAGTATTTGATAAAGACATAAAATATAGATTTAATAATTAATAACAACTTACCTAAACTAATCAATTATATGATATAGACATAAATATATTTAATAAATAAATAAGTTATACTAACAAATTAAGTTTTATAAAAAAATTGAAGTATAAATATAGACGAAGTTGAGTTCCTCTAAAATATCTAGAGCTAGTGAAGAATACTACTCTTCTAGTTCTCTCATCTAGTCATATTTATATTTAGAAGTTAGAGTATCTTTTTAGACAATCCATCTATTGGACAAGACCTTAAGAAATAAAAGATTTGTTGTATAAGATCAAAAGCTATATTAAACAAATAACGAACCAAACACGTTTCAGAATATTTTAGTTAAACAAAATCTTCAGTTATTTGATGGCTGGCCTTCTAATGGAATTTGACTCAAAACACCTATCAAGATTCACAAAATAATATTCATATTCGTATGTAATATCATTGTTGAAATGATAGATTTAATGGTTTCTTAGTTTATTCGCTTTTAATCGATCGGTAAGGTTCATCAGTTTAGTCTAATTATTTGTTTTTCCGTTCTTAGAAAGCGGTTAGAAAACAAAATGGGAGACGAGAATCGGTGATTTCTCACTAGTTTTGAGTAACTTTAGTTGAAGGTGTCAATTATGTTGGATTAACAAGTTAAAGTTATTTAATAAGCTCATATATTCATTAATATTATAAACAATAACCGTAACACAAAAACACCTAAAAACAATGTCACCCAAGCGCATGTTTTGTATATTGTTTGTCTAAACAGGTCAAGTGTTTGACGAGTTAAAATAGGTTAGGATGTTACATTTTGGAGTTGTAACTAAATTGGAAATGAGTTAAATAGATGGCGAACGAGTTGTCGTGTGGTAAAGAGATTTCAATAAAGTTTTTAATGGGTTAAATGAGTGGGTTTAGCCCGATGATAACTCATATATTAAACATGTTAGACATGTTAACAAAACAAGACATAACTATTTTCATCTCATGCTCCTTTTGAGTTATGAACAGCGTTAGGAAAGTCGCATATAATTTTCTTTATACCTTCAGTTTGCTAAAAACCGGTTGATGCATTTATATGGTTCGTTAACACGTAACGAAGTCAACGACTCTCGATAATACTTGTTTCTTACCGTAAATTTATTGTTATTGTTTTTTGTATATCTCTTGTAGCTAAATAATTCTAATATATATATCTTGATTTTATTAAAAGATGGCTTGTTTATAATAAAAATAAATAAAACATATCGATTCTTGGAATCATGACATATACTATTTCAAAGACAAGCAAGTCACCCAATAATTTGGCTGTTGACTTGTTGTCTAAGACAAAATAAACTAGACAAGTCAGCTTTACAAACTCACATCGTGTTAGACCCATTTTACGAATTATTTTATCCTTATACGACAATAACCGAGCTAGACCCATTTTTCCAAATATTTATCCTTCTAACTTTTATGCCAAAATATGTCACATTAATATTTATTCATAGAAACATAGTAAGTGTGCACTCTTAGAACCCAATTAACTCTTTTTTTGAAGAGCAAGATGAGCTAATATTAACACAAGCGAAAGATAATATTAATCCTGACTTTAGTTTATAGCTAGTAAGTATTAATGAATATTAAAGTGTGAAATGTCAATATCCTCACTTGAAAAATTGTAAGAAGCTTATAAACTATCAGATAACATTTAGTTTTATAATTTAAGAAATTTAATCGTGTAATACATGATTTTTTTACATAGTTTATGGAAATAAATTCTCCAACTTTTGGGACCAGTGCCTCGAACCATCTTTTTATAGTCGGATACATTCGATCATATTGGTTTGTGTTATTTCATTAGCTTAATAGAACTGCTAATGGTTGCACCTTAATCATATTTCAACAAATCTAACAACACATGTGAAAACACAGAGCGCAAAACACGAGCGAGTTTGGTTAAGTTCAACTTGATTGTGTTTAGATTGATGCAGTACCACGTAAAGTAAGAGATTAAAAACGATTTGTTCACAAAATAAAGGAAAAATCAACCGAGTCATAAGCTCATAGAAAGATGAATTGAAGTCTTTTACTAGTAATTAGGATGATTTTGGGTACAATAAGTGTCTCCTCTAATTCCTTATGCAAACTTACATTGTTCATGGCGGTTGGTTATTCATCATTCACTGTGTTCATCCAATTCAGGATACGATGGTGATTCAACCGTAAGGGTTAGGGTCGGTATACAGCTCTCGGATCGTGCAAGTCCACCGGCATCGGAGTTTTTGGTAGGACTACAAGGCACAGACCTCAGAGATCTAGGCGAAGCCAAACTTCGCCGGAGAATCTGCCTCATAGCGGCGATCAAATGAACCGCCGGATTAGGCGGCGGACCTGACGATCGAGACCCCTTACGAAACGTCATGTGGCGAACCATGGCTTCTTCTGCACTTATCAGCCTTTCGCTCCTCACGATTTCGTCATTCACCGCCTCTCCACACAATCCGCAGATCCATTTCCCCTGATACCTCGCCCGAATTCTCTCCATGTACTCCGCCGTACACTCCTCCGTCAATCCGCAACAATCGCACTCCGCAAACTCAACTTCCGTCGTCGGACCACTCAGATTCTCCGTCACCGACTGCGGTTCCGCCGTTGGGATCACCATCGCCTCGCTCATCACCGTCGTAGACATTCCTTCACCAAAACACAATTCCTTCAGAAGTTTAGATCCAACAATGCGGTTTACTACCAGAGAAAGTTCGAGATACGAACAATTCCGTTCAGGTATACAGAAAAACTTGTGTATGTATGTATGTATGTATGTATGTATGTATCTATGTATGTATGTATGTATGTATATGCACACAGACATACACAGTAACCAGTTTTTGATGAAGATGACGACTATTTGCGAGTATTATCTCTCCTTCTCCCACTCTCCTTCTTCGACATTCGATTCTTTTGGAAACAGAAACAAAAATCTGAAAGACATTGCAGATGAATCTATCACTTGCAATTCAACTCTCAAGGATCAAAAGCTAGATTAAAAACAGATATTAATTTCTGATCAAACACAATATCAAAATTGAGCTGAAACAGAGAGAGATGGACTGATGGTGGGTGCGCACAGAGGAAGATGAGAGAGAAATTTATTGTGGTTTTTGTTGAGTGTGTAAATTAAAATGAGAAAAAAATACTCAATGATTGGGGGGTATATAAATATTCCACTTGGAAATCGAGATAAAAATAATTTCCACGTCAACAATGACGCTGTCAAATGTTCTCCCATTCAATGTAATTTTATAAAAATATTGTTCCTTAGTGGAGATTTCCTTCCATATTGCTTGCCTAATGTCCACTCATTGTTAGCCACGTGGACGTGGCCATCGTGTACATCCAATTTTCCAGCTCAGCCTGTCAACCGTTTCATATTATTTTAGTGCAGTTTATATTTCGTGGTAATAATACGTGGGCTTTACATCGATTATCTTTTAAGTCGGAATTTAATGCGTTCCGAAAGTAATATTCGATTTCATTAATAACTTTCCTTTTTCAATTGCAATTTGAAATACTTTCCTTTTTTTATCATAATCAATACTTATTCAATTATCAAATCTTTGGGATTATTTTCTAGCTTGTTTTGCAAGTTTTATCATTTGGATATGTTCACATGATTTAAAATCAATGTAATGTTTTAGAATTGAGTTACAACTATCTTGCAAGACCAATAAGTTATTTTGTAATAGTTTAACATTGTTTAATTATAACGCCTTTCTTTTCAACTCTTAACTTACGGTTTGCTACACGACTTTAACCTCTTTTGATATATAAGACACAAAAATATAAAGTACTATTTAATTTATTATATAAGTTATAACAAATATGATATAAAAATATTATAATATAGAAGCTTTTGTGTGGTAGCATTAGTCAGCTTCAAATGACAATTCGTGTTTATTATTGGCTTTTGATGTCCGCCTATGTTGATTAATGATGTTCATTCATACATGTTTCACACACTTCCAATTTGTTGCTTGCTTAATAAATACTTCATTATTTAATATCGATTTCGGTCTAATTGATTGACAATATATGTTTGAATGTAATTAAATATTTGTTAAATTAATAATTTAACTTCTTGTAATAAACCAATTTGGAATATCATAAGCATTAAAACATTTTCAACTCATTAAAAAGTTCTACACTTCCACCCTTATCACCCGTGTAATGGTTGAATGAGGTCTTATAATTTTTTTAAATTTGTATGGTTTATATAAGTGATTGTAAAGTTATGGTTTAACCCAGGGCATTCTTAGAAATATATAATAACAATACTGTATATATAATTTATAATATTTAATATGCTCATGATTTCAAACATTAAAAGAACACACATGGATTTATTGGCTCGATGGCTTCAGTTTTGTCCTGTCTAAGCTGCTTTTCATTCGGATGCTTTTTGTATATACTTGTAAAGATTTATGCATAATATAAGGGATTTATTAGGGCCGTAAACGAGTCAAATGGAGCCGAGTCACATAAGTTTAGGCTCGAGCTCGATGGCCTAACGAGCCTTCTCGGCTCGGCTCGAAAATGTAACCGAGCTGAAAATACGAGCTTGAGTTCAGTTCGTGAAAAGCTCGAGTCATCTCGATTTTTTTTAAATGTTTTTTTTTTCAGATTCTAATATAAACGAAAACAAAAAAACTAATATTAAAAGTAATAAAACAATATTATAGGTCGTTAACAATAAAAAACATACAACCAAGTTCATAACTAAACAACCAACTTCATAACTAAACAACCAACTTCATAACTAATTGTTTTTGACCAATACATAAAACACAAAAAAAAAACATTTTTGATCTTTGTTTCAAACTTCTTTTCTTCATTTTTAATTTCCAACATCGTGCTTTCTTTTCCAAGCTTCTTTTCATCATTCATGATTTCCTTACAAACTTCAAGTGCTATACATAAAAATATACAAATTATATTAGCAAGTGTTATACATAAAAACTTAAGTGCTACAAAATATACAAATTATACAAATTACCTTTCAAACTAGTTAAATGCCTCGTCATTAGTTTGTACTTGAATTTCTAAGTTTTCTTCTTCCTTTGCTGATTGTTACACATAAAAATATACAAATTATAGTAGCAATAAAAATATAAAATTATAAATCTAAAGTCTAAAGATGAACAATAAATAAGAATATAAACTTACTTTTAAAGTTTGAATAATTGCTTTTGATGAAGACTTAATTCAATCACCTCCACAAACAAGAAGCTCCACCATATATTTGGTTAGAGAGCTACGATAGTCATCTAAAATGCGTCCTCTGCACTAAATGCTGATTCTGATGCAACCGTGGTGATAGGAATGCAAAAAATATTACGAGCCATTTTGTTTAAAACCGGGAACTTGCTAGAACTTTGACTCCACCATTTTAACACATCAAAGTTTTGATTCTCCAAAACTAAATAATTAGGCTTCTCTAAATACACTTCAAGTTCACTTTTTTGTGAAGTTTCAAACGGTTTAGACTTGAGAAAAGCATAAAAGTCATCTTCTCTAACACAGATGTTTGGGGCATCGGTTGATGTTCTTGTCGAGTTGTTCTTAGAAGCCCTAGCCATGTGAAATTCATTGGAATACTTTTATAAAGAGACTTTAACTTATCTATTACAACTTCAACTCGATCATTGACCTCATTGGCCGGATACAACCTCTCAAAAGTCCAAGAAATTGGCATCTTCTTGAAACGTGGATCTAAAATAGATGCAATTGACATAAGTATCCCAATTTCACCCAAATACTTCTCAAACTTGTCAAAAATAAACCCACACATCATATTCAATAAATTATCATTTGATGTATAAGCATTAGTTATCTCTTTTTTCACTTTATAATTTTTAACAAAAAACAAATTTGCTGTCAGATATAATGTACCCGAAAATAAATTTATAGCATCCAAAAATACCTCAAATACCTTGCAAACATTTTCAGCTCGAGCGCACTCCTCATTTGTGAAAGACCATTCAAAGTTAGAATCTCTCAACGCGTAACCTTGAAACCCATGTTTGTAATGAATAGCAGATTCAAACATTCGATGTGTAGAATTCCATCTAGTTTTTACATCGATGCATAAATATCGTCGGGTGTTGATACCAAGAGTGATTGCTATTTCCCAAACTTCAAAAGACGACCCAAAAACTTTCTCAAATACTTGACTCCTCTAATTTTCACAAGACAACAATCAATTGTTCCTAAACCATCCTGTACTACCAAATTTAGTATATGAGCACAACATCTTACATGAAAAAAATCCCCTCAAAATGCAATTTCCTCTTTCCTTGAAAAGTATTCCTCAAAATTTAATTAATTCAGTTTTCGGTTCAGTTCGTAGCTAAAACCGAATCGGGATTTTGGTTTTTCGGTTATATGTAATTTTTATATTTGGTTTGTTCGGTCATATGTACTTTTTGAATTCAGTTATATACAATAACGATGAGCAATCAAGATATAGAAACATAACTGTTGGGTTGTGAATTTATGAAACGACCCGAAAACACGACAAGAACCTAATACAAAATTTATGGGTTTGGTTTTACTATAAATGGGTTCGGGTTGGGTTCGGGTTAGGTTCGGGTCGAACCTATGAACCCGCTTAGCTAAACAGGTCGGGTTCGGGTAACCTAACGGGTCAGTGGGTTGACCCATTTTTTATTTCAATTATATTTTGTATATATTTTGTGTCACAAATTAAGTTTCTTACTTTCTTATGTGTTTTATTTCAAAATTTAAAACAATAAATAGAAATTGACATAAGATTTCATTACTAAAATATAATTATTTTTTATTAATTGATATTAATTGATATTTTTTATTTAAAATAAGTTTTTTCAGGTATTAATATGTGAAAAAATAATAGGAAAATTAAAATTTTGGGTCAAACGGGTCGTATTCGTGTACACCCATATTTTTTCGTGTCGTGTTTGGGTTGATATTTCTGACACAATTTTTTGGTTTGGGTCATGTAAAATTTTCGGATTCGGGTTGGGTAGGACCCGACAACATGAGAATACGATCCGTTTAACCATGGGCGGACCTACATAGAGCCGAGGGGCAGCCTCCGTTACCCTTCAACTTTTTACGAGTAGTGTAAAGAGAAAAATTACGGGTTTATGTAAAATAAAAAATACAGTTTTACGTTACCTCTGAGAAAACATTACTTTACCCCTAAATTTTTTTAAACTCAACCCTTCATAGAAAGTTTTAAAGTTTATAAAAAATAATCTTATATTTTATAAAAAACATTACATTATATTAAAACATAAATAACTAATAAACCTAAAATATAATAATAATTAACAAGTCCAGAATTAATATAAGCCCAAAAAACGTTAAACAACTTAAAAAGTCTAACTAATTAGCCTAAATAATCATAACTCAATCAAACATAAAAAAAAAAAAAATCCATGTATCGCCCATGCCCCCATCAACCATTCGTCTCTTCCCACATGCCACATCTAGTTAGCCACCATCCACCCACACCGCCGATTACCCCACGGCTCCACCGCTGGCTGTCAGGCTGACCACCAACGAATTGCCGCCTGCTACGACACTCGTTGCCACTGTTCACATGTGATCTTTCATCAATTCATCGCCCACTTCAAGATAACGTTTATAGTTTTTTTTTCTCTATTACACTATGAGATTAGGGATTTCAGATTTATGTTGTTCAATTTTTAATATTTTGGTGTTATTTGTTATAAAAATTTATAGTTATTTGGTTTAATTTCTAATATATAGGGTTTATGCAATTAGGTGTATGAAGTAGGGATTTGAAAGATAAATTAGAGGTTTGATATTGAAATTAGATATTTGAATTGTGTTATTTCTAAATGTAATTTGTAATCTTATTGTGTTATTTGTTATAAAATTAGGGATTTTAAAGATGAAAAAAAAGTTCTTATTAACAATTCTTTCAAAAGAAATTTTCAAAAATATGATATTTGTTCTAATAATGATGATCATATTGGGTTAACAACTTCTTTGAGTTCAATTCATTCGGGTTCAATTTCTTCGATACCTATGATTTGAATGATTTTCCTTCGAACCCTTTTATTAATATAAATGTATGGTAAAAAAAAATTACGTTACCCCTAAACATTATGTCTAAATCCGCCACTGCGTTTAACACCCCTAGGCAGGAGTACGTATATTAGTTTGTCGGTTAAAGAAAACTAACAAAATTAGAAACTTCATTGTTGTGCTTGCGCGCCATCTACAGTTCTACACATTATCTTGAAGTAAAGATGGATACAATGATATGGGTAATGGGTTTGAGTTTTGAGTTTTGAGGATGACTATGGGCTCTCTAGAACTACTTGATTAGCCTCGAGCCCATTGACCAAGTTTCAGTTGATAACTGGGCTTCCAATGAAAATGTGAGCCCGGTTCAATCTTTTTAAGGGCCCAACTCTACTCATGACTCATGAGCTAATATTGAGCACCTGTGGGCTGTACATGGTAGAAACTAGAAAATACTAAACGTAAGTGGCAACTTTTATAAAGAAAATGTATCTTTGCTGCTAAAACAATATATTAATGTATTGTCTACTTAAAATCAGTGACAAATATATTTTCTAGAAAGCAGTCAAAAAGACATGTGAGTAGTTATTTTTAAAAAAAAATTCCTATCGCCAACGAGCCGCAAGTCCTTTATTTTTTCAAGAAATCATCTGAGTAATATCACAACGACCTAGATCTTCCAATATGGCTATGTCGTGAGTTTGGGGAAACATCTCATACATTCCCCGTAATTGTTTTATGTAGAGTTAAGTTAATACTTTTGTTGGCTAATTGTACATCAATGTTACACATTTTTTATATTTTTACTTTGATAAAATATGTAAGTTCCATCATATATGTTTATAAAATAACAGGTAACGTATTAAAATGGAATATACTTTTATCTATTTTTACTTCATACAACACACTTTCGTTTTACTATCTATTGTAACATAATTCAATTAAAGGTAACAAAGTGTATAGTGTGAAAAGAAAGATAGATGTCATTAACTAGTAAACCATATGATATAAAAATTCAATTTATGTTTTAGGTTAGTTTTATGACTTTGAGCATAAACCATATTATTTGAATGTTGATCCATATTAAAAATAAAAAATAAAAAACAAATAATTTAATGCCGGCAGAAAATAATAAAGAGAGACATTAAAAATAATTTAGTATTGAAGGTATTGGCCCTCATAGAAAGCTAGCAAGAGTTTTCAAAATGGCCCCTACTCTGAAATTTATTGTATTTTATTTTTTGGAACGATTAAGTCACAAATATCCTAATCATACTTCTAAAAACCAGTCCATCATGAAATTTAAACATCATTAATCATTTATAAGAAAATACCTTATGTACATACCTTGATATTGCTTGATACATACACATTAGTCATTGGCCATCATTAGATGTTTTAATCCATCAACCATCATGATACAAAAATGAGTGAGTTCAATTTGAAACAGAAGCATATTCCAGAAAGCTTGAAGGGCCCATCAATTATTTGGGAAAAAAAAAGATGGAAATAGAAAAGGGATGTTAAAGCCTATAACTAAGTTATTATCTTCTCGAATTTAACGAGCCATAATGAGATTTTTAGCAACTTTTGGGGGATGATGAGTACACTTTGAAGATGAAGGGAGTGAATAATTGACTATGGCCCATATACTCGATCATTTTTTATATGAGTAACTATTAAATTATAATTAATGTGAATTGATTAGCTCATATTTCAAAAATAAATTACAGGTATATGATATAAAATTCAAATGTGATTCTTGGTTTGGGTTTAATTAGGGTTTTGTGACAGTGATGTATACGTAGTAAAAAGGATTTGTTTCTGTGATTCAAATAAGAGTATAATATATTAGATTCTTAACAAAATCTAAACTAGCTAAGGGGCATGGTCATAACCACTATAAATTGATTTGATAAAAGATGTTTCAATCATTACTTGTGAGCCTTGATCTGTAGCCGAATAGATTTAAGTTGACTTTTATGCGTATATAACTCGTCTTCAGCGAAATGTATCAAAAACAAATGATGTACGATGTTTTCAGCAAATACACCATTTGATTCTTAATGATATGTGTGTACATCTTTCGGGGCGATGACGTATTGTTAGCTGTTAACTATTGTGTATGTTTTGTATATTGTTATGGTGACCAAGACATAATGCACTAACATTGCTGTTAATGAAACATACAACTTATGCATCCTGAATAAAAAGTAAGTACGCAACAAATACATGTCAAAATTTATATGATATGTAGTATTTTGAGCTATTAACATTACACATACTAATCTTTGAACTTGTAGTAGGATTAACGACAATCTACTTCAATTAAATTACAGAGGAACTAAGTATTACAAATTTTGAAAGCAAGATGATCATCATAACCCTTTTAACTTATAAGATAAAATTCATTATTTTCAATGAATCACATAAACATCTTTTGTAATATAGTTGAAGGTTTAATAGTTAATAAAAATGTGTGAATAACTAGTTTGAAAACCACGAACTGCATTATTTGTATTAGATCAAGCTACATAATATGTATACAATTATCTGTTCAAAGATAAACAATTATTATTTATGACTAGTTTGTATTTTCTGTTAGTCTTTTTTAAATACTATATCTCATTGTTTACATGTGCTATCTTTATATTATATCATAATAACATAAATAATAACAACAATAATAATAACAACAATCGACTAAATCAAACTTATATGTTTACTTTACAGTTAATGTAGAATAAGGAAGATGGTTATTCCTTTAGTTGAAAATGGGCCATCATATATGTAGGTAAACTTTCATTTTCTCAAGGTTGGTAAGAGGGTTTTTTTTTTTCTCCTTCTCTCTTTCTTCTTAAATGTAATATAGTATAACACTATAACTTTTAACACAATTATGAAAAAAACAAACTAAAGCTTTGTATAAGAATTATTGTGTTCATTTTAATCAAATTTAACTAAGCATTTAGGAATTGTTTTAAACGTTTGAGGCCAATAAAATTAATACATATAAAATACAATCAATAAATATTATTCTAGAAAGGAAACAAAATATGGCTGTTTTGGGGGCTCCCCATCATGGCACCTCAGTTTCCCATTGACATAACTATTTTTTTGTCTAGGGGCAAACAGAAAGGGAAAAACACATTTTGAGATAATTTATTACTTATAATTTGTATCTTTAAAATTATCGATCTAAAATATAAGAAACTTATTTAAGCATCAATTTACCTGATTATGTTTTTCTATTGAGGACAGAGAAAAAATAAAAATTTGCAAATATGAAACCTAAAAATAAATATATGATTTTTAATAAAATGCAGGCCGTAAAATATTATAAAACAAAATATGATGAAATTTCATGTTGATTATAATGTTTAATGTTGAGAAGAGAATGGCTTTTAAAACTTAGCGGTTAATATTAAAAGTTTCTGCATCTTAAGTAAATACGTAATCTGATATGAAATACAACAACAAGAACAAACTGGTTCAGTTTTTTAACAAACTCAAAATTAAGTATTAACCATGAGCATATATTCAATAAGATAAGTGAGAAAAAAATTCTAGATATAATTATTTATAATACTTATTATGGTTGTTAGACACTGTATAATACTTATTAGAATTGCTAGAGACTATATGAATGCAATATTTGTTTTGTTTTGTTATTTGTTGTTATTATTAGTGTTGTTAATCTTATTGTATATTGTCCTGAATACACCAATCAGCCACCATAAATAGTAAGCAACAAAATGAAATTAGTTTGATACACTTTGTTTTATATCATTAACATGTAATAATTAATTAGTCGGCTTATCCCAAGTTAACATATGGTGTGGTTCATCATGAGAATTGATACCATAAGTAAATATCTACCACTACACATGTCCCACTTTTGCACCTACCAATCATCATTTCCTTTAAACTTGAAATTTCCTTCCTAGCCACAAATTAAATAGGGGTTGCGGTGACAATGAGAGATTCGGATAGTCCAAGGAAATTGAGAATGCTAACTTTAATTTTAATTCTAATTTCTTTATCAATTTGACACATTAAAGAATCATGTAATTCGTTTTTTAATTTTAAAAATTATATACACTTATAAACTAAATATAGAGAAATGGAATTAGCAAGTCTATTGAGTTCTACAAAGCTAGCATCCATATGGTGAATATGGTCTAAAGCAACGAGTTATCACAAACAAGTGCACGTTGTGAGTGAATCACCAAAAATAGAAATAAACTCAACGTTACAAATAAATTCTTACTTCTTAAATGATAATATATTAATATGAACAAACCAAACAAAACCAAACCAAACCAAACTTTTGTCAGATGAGTACACCATTAGCAATGGCTCGATTGGCATCAACACTAGTCGTTTCATACAGTGGTAACTCTTGCATACATCCGTCCATCCCGATGCCACAAAGATGCTCCAGTTCAAACAGATCAGAACTCGCGTAGCTACCAGCTTCATCTTCTTCATCATTACTACCACCAACATTATTGTTTTTAATCGAATTAAACACATATTCAAATTTCCTCTGGTATTTCTTCAATCTATGGCGGTTTTTCTCTGTCAGATGCTTTTTAACCTCTTCGTTGTTTGAATTCCCTACAAATTTCACTGCAGATGAATCAGATCCATCTCCGTTTACCGACTTATGTCCAATAGGCTCAGAATACTCGTTCACGATGACTTTCGCCGGATAAAACCTCACCGATCTTTTCACGTCGGTGGCTAACTTTCCCGACGACGGAGTTTTGCTCAAACACGATCGTGAAAATGAAGACGCCGATGAACACGTTGAAGCATTAGGCGCCGATTTAGGTTTCCTATGTGCATGAACCATCGCACCATCATTTTCATGACCTCCGGTCATGTATGCCGATGGAATCTTCGATTTCTTAATGTCTGGCGTCCTGAACAGTGAAATAAAAAACGTCGTCAACCGACCTCCAGGTGAAATCGGATGCTTCCCTTTCTTCAGGTAACCGTAGATCTTCATAGCTCTCGATTTCGTCTTCACGAACTTGTCTTCATTCGGTTGCAGATCAATCGATTGATGCATTTGATCGCACATTCTCCTGTTCATCTCTCGTGTGTTACGTTCATTGTCATGGATGTTGGTACGGATAGGTCTAGGCCTCACCGGAAATCCGTATATCGTTTCAGCTTCCGACGACGAGATCCCTGCGCTATATCTAAAACCCGTAGAGCCGATACTAGAGCTCATATATGAGTTACATTCGAAACCTGTAGCAGATCTCCGTCGAACCACCGCATCGCTGACATTCTTCGATCGTGTAACAGTTTGCTTACGATCATACTGGAAACAACCATCAGTGCTCTGTCTATTCCTCATTGATTTTCTGTAATTCTCATCGTCTCTTTCATCAATCGAACGGTAGATGACGTCAAGCAAAGTCGATGAGAAAGACGGATGTTCTTCACGGCATCTGTATCGATGTCTGTCAATGGCGTCCATTATCGATATTTATTTTAAAGTGAATCAAACCACAATAACATCCAGTAAAATTGAGAGGATTTTGTGTTGTTTGGGGTCAAGAGGGAGAGTGTGGGAGTGACAGATGGACACTTTTTATAAAAGGAGGTGACGTGTACACACTCCAATTAATTAAAGTGTATCCTTATGAATTATAACTTAACTTGTCTCCCCGTTTTCAATTCATTCATAGCTAACAAAATTATTGGTGCATTGCTTAAATGTGTACATACACATTAAATTTACTACATTCAAATTATCTTTAATTACTCCGTCTGGAGCTCCATTTACCCTTGATCGTATACTTCCTATTAATAAGAGAATTAACGTCACCGTTTGATTATAATTTCACGTCTGATATTATTGATTATTGTTGTTAAACGAGTAGTTTAAAATAATGTAAAAATGAGTTTAAACACAATTAGCCAATGATTCATTGGTTTAATGGTCAACATCTAACGTACTTGAACGAATAATTAATAATTTGATGCTACTAACCTACTAACCATTAAAAAAAATTAAATCACAATTGATTTTGTGATTAATATTATTAAACCATACTGAAGACTAATAAAAGTGGACCAAAAGGTTTGCTTTAAAAGTAAATGTAATTAAAGTGGTAGAAACCTCAAAGAATAGGTGTACGAGTGTATCATAATGGTCCGTATAATGAGAAATGCGCAAACCAAAAGTCAGAGTTGCAGTACTTGAATGTTCACTTGTCACTACACCCACAAACTTTACTCTTCAATTTAGCCAATTTGATTTTAAGTTTAAATTTTATACGCAAAGGGCATTAACCTACCTACACTATTGTCACCACTTTTTGTCAAGTAAAAGCACTACACGTTACAATTCTTTTGATGTATTCAAAATTTACATAATTCTAATTTCTTTTGAAAAGAACGAACATAAAGTTCAACAGCTAAATTTCTTCAAAAAGAAAACCAATGCATTGATAAGGGGAAACTTCCAAGGTTCAGTTTTCAGAAAAATATATAAACGCTTCATTAGCGGCTACAGGTTGTGGAGGATGGTATATAGTGTAACCCCGAAAATTGCATACGAGATGATTGTGCTACTGCATTGAATGAAACATGGCTAGCACCTAGCGTGTGAAGGCAGATATGCGGCGTGAGCCGTGAGGTGATTGGCCTGCCATGTAGTACGATGTTGATTGCAGACTAGGAATATCCTTGGGGATTTATCCAAACTTTACATGTTTCTACCTATATATATTATATAATAAGATCCCCATTATATAATGTAATTACAATTATGGGTTTTAGTAATAGGATGAAATGCAAATGGAAATGGGAATCAGTCTATAACTCACCCTCTTTAACAGATATGACAGGAAAAGATCTAAAATTGATCTTTGGTGTTTGATACAGAAGTTGCATGCATGAGTGCTAGCTTCGCAGAGTTTTCTGGTTGGACATGACAACGAACACCAACCGGCCCAACTTCACATTTTATGGCGCCAACATTTGCGGCTGCTCTACTATCTAGAGAATAGAGATGGTATGTGAACCGGGTCAGAAAAAGAAGAATAGACTCCAATTGCCAAACTGTTTGGTGATGTAAGTGATTCATCTCGTTTTGTTGATACCTGTACAGGTGGAGCAACATCCTACCACGCAAACTAACACCCTTTACTTATTGAGAGAGAAAATCAATTGACAGATTCACAGGCGATTTTAGGACCCGAAAGCCGTCCTCAGTTGAACTGCACAGGACCATATTGTAACTAGTTTTGTACCCGTCTGGTGGCCGGGTATTTTAAACTCATAATAACATAACTATTGGAATTGAAACACCCCCTGAATATTGCTTCAACTAAACTTATATGCACATATTACACCTACCACCATTATTTACATTTTGTTCTTTCATTCTAGAAACTAATGTTTCATCTATTATATATGATCAACGAATATTGCTTCACTCAAGGAGGCGTATAAACACCAAATGTGCATCACCCTTGAGAATCTTCTACAATGCATGACATCTAGTTTTTGGTTCAAGAGGGAATCTTACTTCCGCCCTCATTTTCTTGCCTTCTTTTGATTCGATCAAATCAAGATGTGTTGCAATATGTTGCAAACTCCTTGCATGCAGAACCTTATAGAAGTTCTATTAGACTTTGTTAAAAAAAGAATTAAGTTTGTTAGAAGATGTAAGTAGCGTAGAAAGCTTAAGAACATGAATTATCTTTCTTATCAAAGTAATAATGTATTTATTTAGCAAACAAAGAAAATATACAAAAGTCAATAGTACTTTATTTACCATATCATCGACCTATTATCAGAGTAAATAAAATACCTGTTTATTAGATACTTTCCGGTTACATTACTCAGCTAAATATAGCAACACTAAAGTTGTGTAGTTTCTCCTTGATAAGTCCAAATACCCAAAAGGGGTCTTCCCTGGAAGTATTTACTGGAAAGCTACCCAACTATGTAAATGATAAGCAATGGAACTCATACAAATCATATTCTGTTACTTGAAGCTTACCAAAACATAATATTGTCAAATGAAAAAGATCTTTGGATCACATCACCTGTACACACAATACATCCAAAAAAACATTTTGGTAATGTGACCAATTAAAAATGTAAAATTCTACACATTGAGATTGAAAATTGTTCACTTAGACTTGATCCTATTCAGAAGAGGTCAACCTTCAGCCCCTTACCAACACGTGATTGGATTATGTTTTATCCAATAAAATAAAAGCCTAAAATAGCTTAAAAAGAAAAGGATAAAATAAATCAAATGAATCAAAAGTCACTTAACGTTCACAAATCTTCTAAATCAATTTATTACAAAAAAAATTAGATTGTTATTAGATTAATGAATATTTTATAATCATATCTAATGCATAAAGTATTTACATTAACAAATAGTAATTTTAGCCAACCCATCCCCAACAGGCTTTAAGCCATAAAAATAATATGGTAATGCCCATTTTGACCTAAACCTATTACTTATTTTGACATGTTACAGGCCAGACACACCCATCTTGATGCCCCTACTAAATCTAAATGAAAGTGAAACAAAACTTATAAATGATAGAGAAATTTACAAACTAAAACATTCAACAGTTTGCAATCAACATGCTTGTTTGCACATGGACAACAAACAAAATAGTCATGTGCCGGCATTACTTCCAGAAAATGGAACATGCTTAATCATATGTACAATACCTTTCACATCCTCTTCCTTGTTATTTAATCCCCCATGTATTCTTATGTGGGACTCAAATCTTCACAAAACAAAATGCTAAGATCTTTTGTATGTAAAATAGTTAAAATAACTATTAAGCATGCAAAAGAAAATAACTACTATAAAAAGTTACACCTGTTTTTTGAAACTTTGTTGGGCAAGATGAAGCAAAGAAGGCCAATCTCTAAGAACCATGTAACTTCCGCCGTTAAAAAATCATAAGATAACTTAAACTTCTCATGATTTAGGTTCCATGTTGTGTCATTGTATAGTTGTGTGATTAGTACCTAGTTTGTTTAAATACTTGTTGGATTTGTTTGTTGTAGGTCCAATTGGATTACAATTGATTGTGCATATCTCCTACAAGTAATTTATTAGTGTCCATAGTTAGAATTAGAGATTGTTATACAACGCAAAACAAAATGATAATCACATGAAGTGATAACAACAATAAAGATTCATATGCGCCAAGTTATAACCCAAAAGTACAGAATGCTAATCATTCAAACAATAATCAATTAGAACCCAAAAATACAAAACACATATTGTCTAAATACTAATCAATTAGAAATTACACCATAAAGAACTATACCTATAACTTATACAAAATCAGAAGATTCTACCATAAAAAATGGAGGCGACTTGTACTATAACATGTTAAACATATGGATTAAGTTACGTTTCAATGCAATATAGTCAAACCACATTAATTTATATGAATCCAAACCCAATAACAAAAACATAACACAGTAACCATATCAGACCCATTTCAACCTATTTGTAGAGTAACTTCTTTTTTATTCTAGATATTATAAATTCCATCATAAAACTTGTTAACAATCAAGAACACATCAATACCTTTACAACAGTTTTGTAATTAATAATTCAAGACTACATTTCACTTTAATAGAGGTCTACACAAATGACTTGCTTTTAAACGGGTCAAGGGACCCCTTGACCTGTTGTCACCATTTATTAAGTAAATATGCCAAATAATAAGCTTTTGTAACTTTGGTAAGACAACACTCACCAACTTCACTTAGTTATGACAAATCATACTAAAATGATCTATTTGAGATACTGTTACTTATTTGCATAACTTCAATAATAATAATAATAATCTATAAATCATAATACTAATATATAAAGAGATTTGATGGAAACTCACTAATCGAGGGAAGGAAACTTACATTTGAGGTTGATTCTTGTAAGCTTCGCCTTCTTGATCTTCTTTTAGATTTTTAACCTTCAACATACGTAGCTAACTTTCAAGTCAATGACACAAATATTAGATTGTATAGCGTAAGATTAATTTAGCATAATCCTTCATATGAACCAACAATACATCATGTATAATGTTTATACATCCATAGATATAGATTTCATCGAACATTTGGCAGGTTTTTTTTATTATTAAATTACTAAATCTTTTAACTACACTATCAAGACCCTATCTTTTCAAGTTATGAAAATTTCCATCTTCTAAAAATCTATCCCCGACACATGGTGATTTATAAATACTTGTAGTAAGGAGTACAAAACAATAATATGGACATATAAAGATGGATCAAATCTACATAAATCACAAAAAATCCAATCTCCTGGTATTATCATACAGATAACCCAAATTTATTCATGAACCCTAAATTTTCATATTTACTCCATACCTAAATTTGATGATTGTTGATGTATTTGACAACATGTTGTATGGATTCACAAACTGTAATGTCATACAAAAACCAAAGCTCCATATGAACTAATCTAAACCCACACGCTAACCATTCATATCGAAGATGACAGAATAATAAAGATGATTAAATTTACCAGGAACATGTAGAATAAACATCAACAACATATAAATAAATTACTTGTACCAAGAAATAGAAACCCTAAATGCACAATAAATCAAAATCAAGGGTGAGAAAGAAAACTTCCGGTATCATTAAAGATTTCTATGAAAATTGAATAGAGAATTTGAGATGAAACCTCATGTTTGTCACCGTCGTCAAATGAATCGGCAGAGCACGGGACCATTGCTCAACAAAGGAATGGTTTTGCATTGATGAGAATGAGATGTGAGTGGCGGAACAGAGTAATGGAGTCCAAGATCCACGATCCACTGGTTGTTGATGAACATCTTCAGATTGTATTCATAACCCATCCACATGAACAATGTCTCTGCGATATTGATTTGAAAAAATCACCAAATAGACGTTTTGTAGTAACAAAAGATCTCTATATATTGTAGTTGCTTAGGTGGAAATGAAGAGGTTACCGGCGAGTGCGGGAACAACTGCATAATTAATTCAAGAGCTGAGATTGATTTGAGTGACGGTTAGATTCACCGGAAGTAATAATATATATAATACGCAAGATAATTAGAGAGTAAATTTAAAGTTCATAATATCATAATTTCCAAACTAAACTTTATCATACCACACTTACCCTATTCAAAAATCAAAACTTAAAATATATCACATTTACCAAATCTAAGTTAATGTTAAAAGTTAAACAACCCTAAATAAATAATTAATTATAACTAAGACTTACCCAATTATCAATTAACATATCATTGACCATTATACCCCTCTTCCCTTTTCCCACCACATGATTGAGATCGATAAAATGAGACTTAAATCGTCTAGAACCAGTTTTAATTGAATAAATAATAAAATGGGTAGATATGATTAGATTATGCATCAGCCACACTTGATGTATATTGAATCTATATAAAGTGGATATGATATTATGAAGTTTAGTTGGAGAAACATGATATTGTGAACTTTTAGACATGGTAAATATGATGTTATAAAGTTTTAGCTGTGGAGATATACGGTCTACATATTTGTTGGGCTTCATTTCTTGAAGTATATGTTTGGTAGGTTTTCTAGGCTTTATATGTACTGAAATCTTGAAGGATGTAACCTGAAATAATGCAAGCTATCAAATTATATTCAAGCTTACAAAACTTTTAACCATATGCATAAGAGAGAAATTAGCTTTAAGTTTATACTCTATGCTGAAGCCCTTACAAATGGTATTAATCCCCAGTTGAACATATGTTGGTGAAATTAGAAACACTATAACAGATTAGTAACCTATAACCTTAGTCAAACCTAAAAAAAAGTCACTTCCTTATGCTGGGCTTTTCAGTCAAATTGCATTCCTATGCCCCTAAACTTTCAAGGTTTAGCTTCAAACTATAAACCTAAATGTGTTACAATAATAAAACCACTAGCGTAAATGAACAATTCGATCGAAATGCTAAGACTATCAACAAAAGAAGACATACAGAACATAATGAACGTAATTTCTTGTGATTAAACCTTGATTTAATGACTTCTGAGCAGTCTCATCAGGATCCATGCCGGTCTCTTTAAGGGTTACGTAAATATCCGCATTCGAGTGATCACCAACATTATTAAAGAATGATTCAACTCCCGCCAATTTGACTCGGTAACTTTTTACGCATATGCTTGCATGCATGTGCAAGTGTTTCTTTTTATTATTTGAATAAGTCTTGTTTTTTGAATAAGGTGACTAACGACTAGTTTGTTAAAGTAGTCCTAGTTATTTGGGTTGTTCCTCATTTCCAGTTATTTCCATCAGTATATAATGCTGATTGGTTTCATGTATTTCCTGCACCTTTCAATCGAGTATCAATATTACAACAATAATTTCTTTTCTTTGATCATTTTAAGAACACCAGCTGACAAATTATTGTTGGGTTATTCGAGTCTGTTCGTCGGTCATGGGTCAATTGTTAATTATATTTAACTGATGTTTTTGTTATTATGATGTATATTTTTGTTATGCTTTGTTATTTTGGGTTTGATTAAGTCTTATATATTAGTGGGTTAGATCATAGAGTTATTTCACTAATTTTAAGGAACTTGTTTAATTAATTGAATTAGTAGTGGTCTTTTACATTTAAAAACCAAGTGTTATTGTTTTATTTTAGAGGTTGTATTCCCATTTCTAATATATCAAAAGAGTCGAACAAATATATTCATCATCGGAGTTCTCTGTCATGCTACTATATAATTGGGGCCTGAACCAACAATTTTGTGTTCTATTTCCCCTTCGATTCGAGCCAAAGACCATTACCGAAACGAATTGAAACACAACAAAAATACTATAAAAATTGAAAGAAAGGAGAACAAAATGTGCTTGGGTTTATATGTAATCGATTATCGACAAATATCAATTTAACGTTTCAGGAGTTATAGTTTGAAGAACAAGGGTTTTGGAAGATGACTCAAAGGGAAGAATAGAGCAGTGTGTAATTTGCGCTAACTTTTTTAGACTGTGCTCTAAGAATTTTACTTTGGTGTTTAATAAAATTTTGTCGTTCAAAAAAATGTTTATTTACAATACGTTTTATCTTAATAAAAAAATTTGTGTTTATTCATACTCAATCTATATATGCTTAACTCACAAGAACATGAAGAGATTCTAATTGCTTTCTTCAATGATCTTTGCCGTGTTGGATCTACTTTTACTAAACACCAACACGTTTCTAGCCATACCACCTTACTTTGACAATGAGTAGGAAGACAAATGATTGAGATACTAAAGATGCACCATGAAGATACACCCATAACCCATCCAGATTAGCATAAAAGAAAGGAATAATCAGCATACTCCTTTTTTACTTAACAACATTTTATATGTAGCATGATCCCTTCTCCAGCCTGTAAGATTGAATGCTAATGGAGTTGTGTATTGGAGCAACATCAATGCAAACACATGTGACCTTCAAAAGTACCCTCCTTCTACGTAACGAATCAAGGAATTAAACTCCAGCTTAACTTATCAAATTTAACTTATTAAACTTAAAAAATAAGCATTTCAATTTTTATTTTCTTTCTTTACCCATGATAGGATTTGATTTATCATAATGTGGCCATCAAATATATTTCGACTTTCTGCTCCATGCCACTGATTTTGTTGGTTACTTATGCACATAAATCTGTGTATTCTGGAATTTATAATCCAACAAATACAAGTCATATAACTATTTAGTCAACATATATAGTTCACTAGCGGCCGGAAGTATTGAATGTTTCACTAAAGTGACATGAACTACCAAAGACCAAGATAAAACTGAAATAATATATTGACAAAATGGATCAAAAAACTGATACATGAAGAGAATGATATGTTAACTTACTTACAACCAGAAAGTTTTACCCAAAACTTGGTTTTAACAACATAACTACAACCACTAGGCTAGCATGATGACAAAAGTTGGAGTATAGCAGAACAACATTAGCCAGCATATATGACCTTGCAGAAACAGCAATCTTATACCATCAGGTGAACTTTAACCTGCGAAAAATGAGTGAATATATGTAGTAACGTTTATAACAAGATCGATAGTTGATTCAACGAGCGTGATGTAATTTACATGTAGGTTAAAGATCTCCAGCCATTTGTAGAGTCTCCAAATTATCTTGAGAAATTTTTGCAAGTCTTTCCACCTCTTTAGAAGCCTTTTTGACATAACGTAATAAATTTTCAGCCCTATAAATTCTGCTTTTGTCAGCATAAGAAACAGCTGCCAATGTGTTTGTACACCAATGCCTAGCATTGTAACTATTAAGATGATGATGATTATTTCCGATAGCATCTTTAATCCTTTAGCTGTTACCACTCTCCCTAGTTGACTGTTTTATAACAAGCAATTATATGCTATTAATCAAGAAATGATATTATTATATAAAATCTTGTTATTGTGATTTTTTAAACTCAAGGATGAAAAAGAACATACATGGTCCAAGAACGTGTGTGCTTATGCCGTGATCTTTGGGGAGCCACAGCGCTGCTTGATGCGTTACAACTTAAGTTACGCCACTTGTCCTGAAAATGCAAACAGTAGCTAGTAGGATTACATTTCATAATATATCAAGAAACAACATATAGATCTTGTTGATTGACGTTCTCATGATTGAAGATACATGCAACATCAGTACAAATGTAACTTTTAATTTTTTTGCAAACGTACGCATATATAGTACTCAAGCGATAGAATCAAAATATTGTTGATCATGTATATGAATCGTAGGTTAGCAATTAGTTGCAAAATGAATATGAAGAAAAAGATATGTTGAAATTAACCTTGAGGTCGACATTGGATCGATTGATGAGTGAAGGAGCAAAGTCTTCATCGGCGAGGATGTCCTTCCATTTTCCGGTGCCGTACTTGTTCACTCCGGCCATAAGAGCGCTTTCTTCCTCCGATGTCCATCGTTTCTTTCGCTTCCCCATTAACCTACAAATAATTTCTATGATCGATACTTTGAAATATACTACACTGCAGTACGTCGGTTATATACAAATGACCTTAAGAAGAAGCCGTTGTATAATCGACCGTTGCTACAAACCCACATATATATAATATATATAATATATATAATATATATAATATATATAATATATATAATAATAATAATAATAATAATATAATAATAATAACCTGCAGTGGGAACTAAAACGTCAGAGCAAAGAAGACCGTTGAGTTCTCAAGCAACCTTCGACGGTTTCTCAACGAAAATATATTTGAAATCTTCCTACGCTTACATCATTATTTGTGTTCTCGATAAAATTACTGCCGTATCGTAATTAATTATGAGGTGATAGCACTGTTTGGACTTTATTGTTTTTGTTTTTGGAAAGGATTTGCACTTGATTGTTTACCTTTTGAAATCATGCATATTCAAAAATATACGTATATAAATAAAGAATATATATTTTCGTTTTCCATTACGGTGAGCCATATTAATCTCTTCTAGATTCGTAACAATAAATTTCGTATTAATCTTATTACTATCACGTACTATGGATGATACCATTCTACGTAAATAGTATCAGATATCTATATCGATATGAAAATAATTCAATTATTGATGAAGTACAAAGTTAATTACTATGCCTCAAATCATTCTATTTAAACGGGTTAACCTTATTCAAATGGCTTAAATTTTATCGAATGACACGAATCAATAAGGGTAGGATTAAAAACCCAATCTAGTTAGCCAAAATAAAATTTATATTATTTAAAAAAAACAAGCATTATATGTGTAATGTTGTTTGGTCTAAACAAATTGGTATTAATTTGTATCCGTTTACTTATGAATAAGTCATCAATCAATCAAAGTTATGTTTTATTTTGATATCAAACGGATAAATTCACATGCTAAATGAGAAACAAAATCAAATGAGTTTAATGGTCAAAAGACACCCATATTGTATTTTTATTACACAAAGCCTCCAAAATGATTGAATTTAAAGATTAGTTTTTTGCCTTCAAATGATAGAATTCTTATAATCATATTCGAGCAAAAAACTAATTAATAAAATTAACATTTTTTACCAAAAATATTTCGATCAGCCCAGTTAGAGTTACTAATTCAATCTAATAATAATTGTAACATAACTATTTAAATAACTAACAAAGAGAATATCAATTTCAAGCAAAGTATGCAATGTATCTGTTTCGCATGCACTACATATTATGCTTATGCTTATTGATCACTCGTGTAGATGAATTAAGAGATTCAGAACTCTGCAACAACTTTAGAGTCTTTTCATTTTCCTGTGTTTCCCTATCTTGATGATCCATTCAAATAAAAAATTAAGAGCCAGATCTCACCTACAAGAAAATACAAATACTCAAATACAGTATAGGAAAAACGTTGCTTAAATTCTTCACTAATTAATTATATCCTTATTCTTGAAATTGAAATCAATATTCACATAATAATAATCAAAAAGTAAACCAAATTTATCAATATGTATACCTCAGCAAGTAAGCTTAGTTCGAAGAGTTACCAAAGAAACCGATCTGCAATTCTGCACAAGCAACATGATTAAGATATTGAAAAATGAAATGAAAACATCAATGTTATCCACCGTAATAATATACCAATACCTTTTCATGGTGTCTCTACTTTAAAGTGAAAGAAGAAGAAGAACAACCAATAGATGCATTTCATCTAATTTATGACAAGAAACAACAACTAAAATATAATCAATTGTATCGGACTCCATTAAAAATGTTAAAACCAGTGAATTAACTAACACTAACATTCCCAACAATTCCAAGGGCCATAGCTGCTCATTTATATTTGAACACAAAACACATTGCCATTAGTAAAATCATTAGCATTGCTAATCAGAATGTTGCATAAAAAATACCATAATACCTACATATGGTTAATAATAAAACTTCTACTGTCAAAAATAACAATAGTACTCTAAAAATAAAACATGAAATTAGGAGCTGAGGTTGAAGAACACAAAACATCCATATGCAAAAAATGCAAGAGTGAAAATTTGATTGAGATTGTGTCGCGTAAGGGAACTAAGAGTTAGTGGGAGCATCGGAGAGAAACCGTCATGAACTGCTGCTTCTAGAAGGAATCCAGTGAATATAAACGACCAAGATATAGAATTGCATACTTTCAACAGCTAAGATTTTCGCAGGAATTGGTTAATGTATTCTCGAGCAATATAATATATATAACTCATCAAGGCCTTTAGGTTTTTTCATGATGTCACAGCTAATGTAAAGAAGTATTAAAGAACTAAGTTGGGAAAACAAATATCATATTATGGTGTTGTTAGTAAATAAATGCTAATGGAATATTATAGAAGATATATGAATGTTACATGCCATTAAAAAATAACATCAATCACAATTTAATTTACATATCTAGAGATCTCATATTCACTGTAAAAATAAGTATGATGTTAGCTTTGATAAGAAATACTCAAACAACCTCAAATATATGGTTTTGATATACAAACATAAAAAACCCCATAAGTATCTCTAAGATCCCATTTTCCTTTACTCGTTTTACCAATATCACATTTACCAATTGAGAATCCATGAATAAAAGTTACACAAAACACCATGTCTTAGAAGATCTAAATTAACAACTTCACCAAAATTATAAGCAATTGAAGCACAAAATTAATCACATGCTATATTATGAGAATAAGAATTCGTATAAAAGGGGAGAAATGATCGAGAGATTGATTGAACCAAAGCTCATCCCTAGTGTCTTCTCTGGTGCTATTTTGTGTATTCGTTCAAATAATTCGCAAAGCATATAACCTAGTACAAACACTTAACATTAGTATTGTTGCTACGCAAATCCTAATCAAGGGATTAAGACTTGAGAGCAGTGCGAGAATAGGGTTGCTACCAAGGATTAGGCGGGAACTTGGCCTTGGTTGTTGTGAAGCAGGATGCGGCTGGGCAGAGTATCAAAGATCTGGCAGGGACTTGGTGTGAACTTCAGCTGACCTGAATATCTGTGAGACAAAAACAACACCGTGAGCCTCGCCTCGGGCATAAAAGGTTTTCTCCCCGAGACCACACTCCGGCGTGAGAATAAGTATTTGTGTTGAGAGAACTTTGAAAGGGAATATTAGTAAGTAGATGGTTTGTAGTGAGAATGTTTTGAGAATGTAAGAATGTATGTGTATGAATGTGTTTTCTACCTGTGGAATGCAAGAGTATTTATAGTGTTGGTGTATGAAGACTAAATATGACATGGTTCTGTTCTTGGAAACCTGTGGTCAACGATCTGGGACTGAAATTCCCTAGCCAGGGGTTTTATACCCTTCTGGAGTAAAGGGTTTCTAATTAGCATTAATATGGTTTGTCTTTGTAGTTGACTTAGAGATTTGAGGGCTGCTCTGACCTCCTGCCAATGTTTTGGCTTTACTCGTTTTGTCGTTTTATGGTTCTTTCTTGTTCCCGTTGTAACCATAGAATGACTTCCTTGGTTGCATAGTTTACGTGAAAGTTTTCGTAAGTGTTGAACATGGGGATTTTATGAATTTGAGCTTTCGTTTTGGTTTTAATGTGCCCAGCCGCGGCATTGGTCTTGCCTACCCAGCCGCGGCTTCGGGCTACTGATGTCATTCTTACTGCAATTGCGGTATGCCCCATGGTGGCGAGCCGCGGCATGGTTCCAACGTAGTTCTGGTGGTCCGCGGCATGGTTCAGGTGGGTCGCGCCTCAATCGTAATCCATACCAAGGACACTTCCTTGCTTTAGGTCTGGGGTGATACCCCTTCAAGTATCAACAACAAAAGCACAATTGATTCTTGATGATTTTGTACCGTATAATTGAAGGAAAATAGAATACCATATTCTTCAGCCTAAGTTTTGATGGCATCACCACATTTGTTGTAGCTGTAAGAAGTTTTAAAGGGCACTTCTCAAAAATGAATAATGAGAGTGACAAATACCTGTGCATTGCGATTAAACTTGATGTTGTTGGTTTGATGCTTGACAGTCGAATACAATGGTAGAATCGATTGAGAATATGTTGCGCGTTGATTAAACCTATTTGGTAATCCAAATCTATCGGTGAAAATCAATTTGAAAGATAGTTCATAGAGATCGAGAAACGAATATGGGGAAAACAAGAAATCATACCTAAATATCTCTTTCTGGTGGCAATAAAAAATATCAGGAAAATTGTTTCCGAGTTTTAGAGAATAAGGGACGGGCTTTTAATAGGTATGATTACGGCGACGTGCGGAAGGGATATCGCATCTAACCCAGGAGAAACTGCTGCAATGCTTCGCGATAATAAAGGCCACGCAGACAGAAAACCACCAAGAAGATGAACCGCTAGTAATTGCTCCGAGAACAAAGGTAACCACCGGAAACCACCTTATAACCGCCGTAGCCATCGAATTTAAACGGTCTAGATTTAATTTCAGCATGTTTCAACAGCCTAGATCAATTCTACCAACGGTTACACTCACCACTGGTAATATAATATATAATTGCATATATGTGTTGATTTTGGTTGTGTTGTATTTTAACTAGATTAGATACTCGTATGTTAAACAGTTTAAAATAGTATACATCGTATGTGAGAACATAGAATTGTGAATATGAGATTATGAGATGGTAAAACATATTTGAATTTCAGAAGATGGAATCGTGATTTACATTTAAAGCGGATATGTTGTTTTATAGTGAATAATAGTTCATTGTAATTGTGTTTGACTTCGTGAATATTTATATTTAAAACATGTTTGGTTAAAAAATATGATGTTTAAAGTATACTAATTTTTACAATGGATTACATAGAAATTAAATTAAATTTTAATAAATTTAACTCTAACAAAAATATTTTTTAGTAAACATTTTATTCAATTTTAGAAAAAAGTTAATTTGATTAACATTAAATGTACAGAAAACTATATTTATATGCTACTTTGTAATTTTATTGTAGTGAAGATATGTGTTCAAATCTTAAATGAAGTCTAGGTGAACATAATGAAAAAAATAACATGTAGCTTTTAAAGATTTTGATTTATTAGTATAGATTATGTTATATACTAGTGTGTTAGAGCATTCATATCTAATCTTTATCTAATTAAAAACAACTAATTTTCTTTTTTTTTTCAATTAAATAATATTTTTAACACTTATATTATTATATTTCTCTTTCATCTACTCACAACCACTTTAAAAAATATTAAAAAAATTATAAGGGTTGAACAATAATTCTTTTAATTTACAGATAAACAATAATATTTTTTCTCTCTCCTCTAGTCACAATCATCCAAAACCATGCCATATAATTTAAAGATTCTACTTACACATTCTTAAAGAACGGGATGTGAATGCTCATATACGGGTTGAAATAGAAATATTATATAATAGATTATACATATGTATATATATGTATATGTATATATATGTATATATATGTATATATATGTATATATATGTGTGTGTATATGTGTATAATCTAATATATCTTATAGATAATATATTAATAAAATTATTATATATTATTAGTATATATAACAAATATATTTAAGTTATAAACAATAGTATAAAAAGAAAAAAAGATTTCACTATTCATAAATATCAATAATTTTTTTTATAACAATGATTAGCTACAATATAAAAAGAAAAAAAAGGGTTTTATATTTAAAGAAACGTGGACAATCCTAATTGTAGCCTAGGTGTGGACGATATGGATGTGGTAGAAAATAACCATGCGGTTGATCATTATATTTTTATTAGTATAGCTATTTTAATTTTAACAATGATTAACTAGAAATGAAATGAAATTTTAATAAAATTAACTCTAATTAAAATATTATTAATGAAATATTTTATTTAATTTTAGAAAAAATTAATTTGATTAATATTAAATATATATTTATTAAATAAAACTATATTTATATATTAATTTGTAACTTTATTTGTAGTGAAGACATGTGTATAAATCGTAAGTGAAGTGTAGATGGACATTCTAAAAAAATAACATGTAATTTTTAAAGATACCGATTTATTATTATAGATAGGTTAAACGAATGTTTATAAATCATAAGTGAAGTGTAGATAGACATTCTAAAAAAACAACATGTAATTTTAAAGATACCGATTTATTAATATATATAGGTTAAACGGTTCAAGTAGGAAGATTTAATTTAACATTATAAAACTAAAAAAAAATTAATCGTGAAAGATGTATCCATCTACATAAACATATATCCCAATTTACTTTACTAAAGACGTCAAGATTATTAATTTAGTGTAATATTAAACATTTTTCAAATTAAACATTAATTATTGATATTTTTATTTATGGAACGATTTATTATACACTTCTATATTTGGAACAAATGACCGTGTTAATATCTACTTGAATACAATGTATACATGTAATAAAGGTATTTCGTGTACCAATCAACACCAAGCACATGGAAAACACATTAAACTTATAATAACTTTTAATTTTTTAATTTATAAACAAACAGTTAAAAAAAGGCGAATAAATTTTTCAAGTGACCACCGGACTACGCCGTTCAAATTTGACTAGGTCAAGGTATAAGTCAAAAAATAAATGAGCACATTTCTGTTTAACTAAGTTTAGCAATGACAGATAGAGCATGAATTACACAAAAGATTAGTGGATTCTGATTAGTTTAGCTAGTATTAAAATTTGAATGCAAAATACCATAGTTTGAGTTGTTGGTAATTGAGATAATGCTAAATTAACGAGAAAGGTGTCACGAATAAGTTATCTAGTGTGTTTGATAATTCACATATTCATAACTTGCATGGTTTTTACGTTAATCAAATAGATTACTATCACTCAATCACGTAAACCATAATATAACAATATGAAATTTATCCATAATGAAAATAACATCCTAGTGTTCACACACGCGTTTTCAAATCTCCATAAATTAGACACGAAGTCGAAGCAACAACCCCGTTTCTTCTAGACAAAGTCTTTAAAGCCATGATTCTATATATGTTCGTTATCTAACAAAAAATAAAACTTAATGGGAATCAAGTGGCACCATCAGTTATCACAACAGTTGATGAGAGCCCCGAAGCGATACATCTCATTTTTAATATTGCAACCCAAAATAAAATGTGCTTCTATTAGACTACATGATTCCAATCGATCTGGTTCATCAATGGTCATGGTAATGCAATCAGTAAATCCAAACAATAGAATACATCAGTCAATCAGATAATGAGTTAATGAACCATATATAATAAAAAGGAGGTAATATATCCACCTATAACTAACGATTAAAAACAAAATACCATTAGCATATTAAGTTTAAAATAGATAGAGAATCCAAATATAATATCCTCTAACCATAACCCAAGCTAAAAACGAATAGAATCTCATACACCAATTACCCTAGTGATCCTATTATCAAGACTCAAGTCAAGCTTAAATAGATCCCAATCAAATATTTAGATTGCCTTTTTAAGTATCACCAATCTTGTGCCTAATTGGAGCGTTAATTCAAGGCAACGAAGAATGATAAAAAAAAATGGAGATAACATGACACCACAAACAATTGCATTCCACTTTAAACGATAAACTAATGTTGGAAGCAAGTAACAAACTGTAACACTTCGTATTTCTTCAGGTTAACGTCGTTCCATTATCTAAATCATCTCCGTCACTTGGTACTATTAAATTCAAATTGTATAAATTAAATTACAATTGTTATCATCTTATTTATTTAAACTTCAAACTAACTTATAAACTCCAAACAAACTAACTTAAAAAAAAATTTAGTCTAACTATGCAATTAATGCAAAGTGGAGGGTCCTAATGTGCAAATTCAAAAAAAAAAAATATAAAATAAAATTTCATTATAAATCCCAAGATGCCTCACGGTTATCATTTGAAAATCACCTAGTTCACCTCCCCCGAAACCCTAACACCATCGAGAGATCCTTAGTAGCCGTCGACCTCTTCATTCTCGCAAAGCTCCATCCGGCGGTCCTTGTTCGCGACTTCTAGCCTCCAACATCTGTTCCGTATCACGTGACGATCCCTCTTACGGCTTTCTACGTGATCGAACGACGACCACTCGGAAATCAACATCACCCGACAATCGCAGGGATCGACCGGAACAGCCGTACGGTATGTCCCTTTTTGTTAATTTCAAACATTCTATGTAACTCGGTTTCGGAATGGTTATCGTGTTCGGTTTGGACGAAGCCGTGAGCATGTTCATGATTTAGTGTTGCTTTAAAAGTTTCTGCTTGTCATGCGTAAGTTGTAGTGTATGTATGTTCATGATTGTGTGTGTCCTTAGGTGTTTATATGTATGGATACTTTCAGCCATGGGAGTGTTATGTACATGCTTGGGTGTGTGTTTTTTCATGTTTATATATGTGATGTGTGGGTATGCAGGTTAGACATTAATGTGTATGATTTGAGTTGGGTATGAATGCATGTAACAATGAAAATATCGTAGCTATGCCATGTGCTCATCGGTTTGTGTGTGTGGTTGTTTGGGATTTGACTTGGGGTTTGACCGAGAGTTATTTGTGTGTATGTGTGAGTGACTGGTGTGTGTGTGTTTTTTTTTAGAACCTTATAGCATGCACTTCGTATGGGGTGTTGTGCATTCTTCATATGAACCAATGTGTGTGTATATATGTATGAAATGTATCTTTTTGCATGCGAATGTATATATAAATAATTGTATGGTTTGAGTTGTGCTAAAGCTTGTGAACGTACAAAAAAGACACTTGGATGAGTATTCAAACTTATTTTAGATGATAACTTGGTCTTGTGAAGTCATGGAACATTGTTAGGTTGCATGTTTAGTCTAAAACTTGATGAATCTAGTTCCGGCAGATTCTGTTAGCTAACTTGTGAACGTTGTAACTTAATGATAATAAACTCAATAACTGCGTTTCTTGAGTCCAATTTGTGTATTTTTGAGTCTAGTTTTCAGAAAGTCCAACCACACTTAAATTTGACGTGTAAAACTCAAGTTATTGTCTTTTTAGCAAAGGTAGATCAAAACAGTTCTTTTGACAGCAAACAAAGGGTCAAGTGTTTTGATATATAATTTATATTTTGATAAAATTATGGTTAAAGTTAATGATTTGGGAAGTAATCCCATGAGTCTTGGAGCACCTCCAAATGGTTTCATCTTAAAATAGTGTATAGGTTTGTGTTTAGAGAAGTTATAATAAATGTATGACATATGAGTTTTATTATAAAAACTCTTATAATTAAAGATATATAAACAATACCTTCATGTATGGTCCAGTGGGTGTATGAATAATTGAGTTTTATATGCTAGTGTGAGTTTGTGTATGCTTGCGTTTGCTTGTGTATGGAGAGTCATGTTGATTAGCCGACACCGTAACCGAACCGTGATCGTGAACCATATCATTCTATTCCTAATAATTAATTCCATTACTAGTATTTAATCTCAATTAAATATTAAATGAAACTCAGGTTAATTGGAACCCGATCCTTTGTGCTTACACTTATTTGTTGCAACGCACTCGAGGTGAGTCTTCACGGTCCCTATTTTACATTACTTCCTTTTGGGGGAGAAAACATGCAAACTTTATTTATAAATGGTTTCTAGTATTATTGTTTATTGCCTGTTACGTTAGTGCAAACATACTTAAAAGTCCTTACATTCACGAATCATTAGTAATGTGTAGCGAGGTAATTCTGAGTAGCACTACTAGGTTTGACAAACCCCGCCCGGGCTAGTGGGGCTAGCTTGATTGGAGGTCAAACGGGTGCGTTATTGACCTAACATTTGTCACTGTCTGGGTTAGACGTGACAGGAAGGCAACAAACATACAAACAGTCAGCTTCGGTTTGAAACACTAAGTAACTCGTTATAGGCTAGCTACCTATCGATATGCTTTAATTACTTTACCATTCGAATAGTTACAAACATTCTTATCTGTTATTAAACCTGTGAACTCTCCAACTTTATGTTGACACACTTTAGTATGTTTTCTCAGGTCACAGGAACGCTTAAGCTCATGTTGCACAATTAATGAACGCACTCAGGACATGCATCATCAAACTCATTTATTTTGCTTTGAACATTTTATTTTAGCATAGTACTTTGGGAACTTTTAGTATTTGTTTACATTCGTCTTTATGCTTCCGCACTGATGTTTATTTCGTTTATGTCTACTCTGATTTAAAGTTGAAACTTTTATTTAAGTTCATATACTGTCATTTGATATGACCGTGTCTGAGATCCTGGTTTGTCACACGCCTCGCGGTAAAACCCCGCACGTGGAATTTGAGGGTGTGACAGATTGGTATCAGAGCCTGTGCCGTTCGGGGTGTGGGACATACCTCACCTAGGATCTTCTCGGGCTCATCGAGGACGATGACTCCAAACAGGGGGTGATTGTCACCCTACACATATCCCACATCGGTCGTGGATAGGAGAGATTCCTAGTTCATAAGGAATGTCTGGCCTCCAATATCAACAACGCGTTTTGGGCATATTGACTGTGGATGAGAGAACTCCATAGTTAAGCGTGCCCAGGTGGGAGCAGTCAAGGGATGGGTGACCTGCCTGGGAAGTTTTCATCCGGGCAACCAAAAGCGGGCAAAGCGGACAATATTATTGATGCGAGGGGCTGGGTGTGACAAGCATCCTCTTCCAAAGGGTCAGGGAGGAAGAGGATGGCTCAGCCCCATGGCATGAAGAGCAAGAGGAGGAAGATTACACTAATCACCACCACCTCTACCACAACTGCCACCACTACTACCACACCTCCCACCACCACTATCACACCTCCTACCACCACTACCACAACCACCCCTTCACCATCCAATCCTATTCCACCTCCCATATTCACCACATCCACTACCACCACCCAACGAGTTGGGACTTCTACACAAGTACCAATGAGCCATGGACCCACTCTACCCTCTATCGGGGTAGAGGTACAGCTAGCCAATCTCAACTGGATGGTGCTAAAGCTGCTCGCTGCCGATGAGCAACGATCTACAGAGCTAAACTAGCTTATGGAGCTCAATGCTGCTCAAGCTCAGCAGATTACATAGCTGTAGGAACAGAATGCACATTCTGTTCATAGGATAGAGGAGCTAGAGAGAAAGAACAAGAAGATCATGCTCAAGCTAAAATGATCCAAAAATGAGCTTTTAAGATCAGGGAAGGTGATGATGATGATGATGATGATGATTCTGGTGAAGAAGATAAGGGTGATGATAAAGGACTGAGTGGAAAGAAGAGAGGATATGATGATGATGAAGAAGGTGATGCTGCTGCATCAGCCTCTAGTTAGGGTCAAGAAAGGCGTACTAAGAGAGCTCAAGATCAAGGAGCCTCGTCTTCAGCTCCTGGAAATGAAGAATTGACCGATCAAGATAAATGTAAAGATTAGATGTTTTGTATTTAGAAAACTTTTGTGCTTGATTCAAATATTACATTAATGTAATTTATGATTATCTATGTTTATCTATGTTTTAAATGTCTTGATTAACTACTAATGATTGATGTGTTAAATGTTTAAATCAAGATGATGAAACCTCTCAGCAAGATGAATATGATATTGCTCCCCTTCAGCAAATCAAGTCTTAATTCACAATGATTCTTGATTTGCAAGGGATTGTGAGAAGGTCAGTGAGCTACACTCCCGAAGAAGGAGAAATCATACACGACCTGACTGATGAGTAACTTGCGGAGATGTTTAGACTGAATCTTGATGAGCTCGTCAAAAGATGCTCCAAAGTTGATGTTATGAGTGATGACGAGCTGAACGATGTTGATGAAATAGAGATTGAGGATGTCAGGTCTGAGCACTATCCAGAGTACACTGACTGAGAGGGAAATGTGATCCCCAACTTGGGTGACATTCTTGGCAGTGCTACATTTGAAAAACTGGATGAAATGGCGAAAGAAACGGATAAGAATGAAAGCCAAGCCCATGCCTCATATGCAGATGTCGAGATCAAGAAGGCTGATTGGGCAGCTTGTTTTGCTGAAATACGAGCCCAATGCAGAGCTCAAAAGCAAAATGCCTACACCAAACCCTACAAGGTCAAGAAACATCTAAAGGTGTTTGGCAAGATTATTGTGTGGGTGTATTTTAAGGATTTAAATTTTTATGCTGTAAAAAGGGAGTAGGGAATAGAGTACTTCAGATATCCACATGATCATAAGACTCTCCCAGGTTTTGAGCTCAACCAAGTAGCACGCTTAAATATGCTATATGCTTATCCAAGAAAGATGTCTGGTTGTTTTGAGGCTGGCCTAAAGAAGGAATACCACACCAGATAGGTAAACTTCAGACCTCAACAACCAAAGAGGTACATTCATTGGTCTGAAGTGGATCCCATATCTGGAAAGCCAAAAGTCGTGTTGAAGTGGAGTCCCCCAAGCACAATGTCCAAGATTCCCTTACGAGAAAAGCCTCGGGACTTCACTCCACACTTCAAATGGTGGTATTATGATTGGAGAACAGGCGAAGCGGTCATAGTTCTAAGAAAAGAGGGCAAAATGGAAACTATTCGGGTATTTAACCCAATGTAGCTTACAAACTTGTCTGCAGAAGATGTCTACACTTTATACAAGTGGCCAATGTTCTATGACGCGCAAGATATTGTACATGCTCTCCGATTCCAGAATGTCATAAGGCTCTACTTTGCATTTGAAA
The DNA here is from genome assembly GCA_018326385.1 of Flaveria bidentis. Lineage (NCBI taxonomy): Eukaryota > Viridiplantae > Streptophyta > Magnoliopsida > Asterales > Asteraceae > Flaveria > Flaveria bidentis. Next base: position 341 of record BJCM01240980.1, on the reverse strand, counting down.
TACATGAATGAGTCACAAGACATGAGAAGTACAAGAAATTTGAAGAGCTTATGAAGAATGTCAGACAATAGATTAAAGTAGGTCCAAGGGGGAGTTAGTTGATACATATATGTACCTAGTTTATGTGCTTAATGTAAAAGTCTGTCATGTCTTACACATATGTAATGAATGAGTTGAATGAAATATAATATGTGGTTGATGCTTATAATGTTTAATATTTCATTGTATTATTGTGTGTTAAAGTATAATGAACTTACTATATAGGTTTGAGGTTGTTGTGCATAGTTCTTAGTCAATAATGATTGAGAAATGTGTTCAAACTTAGTCGTATGAGTCTTCAT
>BJCM01240977.1:0-11297 GCA_018326385.1 Flaveria bidentis | reverse complement strand
ACGGAGTACTAACTGATAATGCGTGAAACCAGATCAAATAGTGTAGAATCCTATTTGATTGGCGATCCATGCATTAACAGTTAGTACTCCGTCCGTACACGGTCCTAACAAGTGGTATCAAAGCCTTGGCTCTTGATTTTGCATGTGATTTGATTAGTTTCGGTGTAAAAATCACGTTTTTCATTGAAAGGAGTCACCTTTTGAGTAAAACACTATTTTCGACGTCTCCAGGTCTCAAAGTTTACATTTTTTGGCATACGGCAGATTAGGGTTCTTGAAAAATCGTGTTTTTGTGTCAAAGTATCAAAATCCTTCGATTTTGCAAAAATAGCAGCCTTTAGTCGCACGATTGGCTCAATCTCACGATTGAACTCAATCGCACACTCCATTCGCACGATTGAACTCAGTCGCTCACTCATTTGTACGACTGAACAACCCCATTCGCTTGTCTCCAATCACACACTCCATACGTACGACTGAATCCAATCGCACGATTGAATTCATTCGCACCCTTCATTCGCACGACTGAGTCATCTGCATTTGTCCAATCGCACGATTGACTCATCCGCATTGTCCAATCACACGATTGACTCATCCGCATTTATCCAATCACACGATTGACTCATTCGCATCTGTCCATACGCATAAGTCTACAAGTCTTGTTCTAAAGTTCAAAGTTTATAAAGATGGAAGATCAGTTCTCTACTTTTACTTCCGGAAGAGACTCTCGCATCCAGAACCTTCTGCTTCTGGAAAATGAAATTGGGAATCACAATAAACCACCAAAACTTATAACGTTAGATGATTACCCACAATGGAAGTAGCGATTCGAGATTTATTTAAATGGAGTTATCCCAATCTTTGGGAATCAATTGAGACAGGTTATAGTATGCCAGTCGGTGCTGATGGTGTTAAGTTAACTTTGGGAGGTATGACTGACAGTCAGAAAGCTAAGTACAATGCTGAAAAGAAGGTGTATGCCCTGTTGACTCGGTCGATACCAAAAGATATCTTTCATCAGTTCTCTAAGAACAAACAGACGAAAAAGTTGTGAGAGGCTTTGGAGAAACGATACGATGGGAATGCAACGTTAAAGGCATTGAAGGCAAAGGCTCTTAGAAAGGAGTTTGATAACTTCTCTTCAATAGGGAAAGAAAGCTTGGATGATATTATTAACAGATTCTACCATCTGAGTAGTGAGCTACACACTCATGGGGTAACGACGTCTATGGAAGATAAAGTGTCAAGCTTTGCTGATGGGTTGCCGGAGAAACAGGACTCGTTTGTGTCTAACTTGAGACAGAACAATATACTTGCAAAGTTAGACATAAATGACTTCATCCTGAATTTGAGGGAGGAGGAACTGAGAATGAAATACAGGTCACAGAAAGGATCCTACGACCAAAATCCTTCACTTTATAACTCATCTCCTACTCCAACCAGTTCAGGAGCACCACTTCAAACTGCCTTTGTGTCTAGTTCAGCAGCTCCTTCCCAAACCACCGCTTCAGGACCAGTAACGTCAGGGTCATCCACTACCCAATATATAGTGCCTGAAGCCAACACTACAAAGTTGAAGACCGAAAATCTCGGTAATATCACTGTGGAAGTAGCAAAGGAGCACATGGATCTCCTAGCAGCTATTGTCCATTCCTATGATGGTCTACTTGCAGGGAAGATCGGAAATTGCCATCTTGCAGATGAAGATTACGAGCAGGTGGACAAAAATGAACTAGAGATAATGGATATAATATGGGCTTTGGCTAGTGCTGTCAGAAGGGCAAAAAAGTTTGTGAAAACGACAGGACAGAACTTGGTAGCCACAAAAGATACAACTTTTGGTTTCGACAAAACCAAACTTACCTGCTTTAATTGTGGTGAAAATGGGCATTTCAAACGTGAATGTGTAAAGCCCAAGAAGACAGGTAACGGAAATCCGTTCTCAACCTTCAACCGTTAGGACAAAAACAGAAGTGGAACTAATCCGTCAAGAAAAGAGACAAAGGCATTGACTGCTTAAGGTGACGAAGGGCAGGATCAGACCTTCAGTTTTGTGTCTCCAGGTGAATTAAACATTGCCTGTGTCGAGGGATTGGATGATAGCTAGGCTAGTGAAGGTGAAATCACAGTTGAACAAGTAACTTCAGATAATGAAGAAGTTGTGAATGTGGTCGATCACTTGATTGAAGAAGAACTCAGAACGACAAGTTAAGAATCTCCAGCATCCGAAGAGTCAAACTCTGCATGATGGCTGATTCAACCGATTCTTCACAGGTAAATACAAAAGACCAACTCTTTGAAAATCATGCTTGTATTGAATATAACAAATTTAGAGAAAGTATAGATTTAAAATTTGCTAGATTATTAAACCATAATGATAGCTTAGTAAATGACTTACAACTGTGCACAGAAGCTAATCGTATTTTGAAACAAAATGAGTGCAGTTATAAAGAAAAAATAGAACTTTTAGGCAAACAACTAAGGGAAACCGAGGTTGTTGCTTTTAATCAAGCTAATGATATAAAGTTTCATTTAAATACTTTGGAAGAAACAAAGAAAGAAAAAGCAATTTTAGAAGTCGAAGTCAACTCTTTAAAACAAAAAATACATAGTTGGACCAGTTCTTCTCACATAGTTCAACACTTAGTGAAAGAACAAAATAATGGGAAAGGGTTGGGTTACAAAGTAGTCCCACCACCACATGAGATCCTGTTAAATACAAAATGTAGACCTGTAAATAACAACTCAATCAAGATCATGTGGTGTCCACTCCTTTGGTTAGTGATCTTGATTCCACAGGTAAACCGGTGGAATATGTCACTAAACAGAAGGAGGCTACTTTGAAATCAAAAGGCAAGATGCCTGTTGAATTTTTAAATGATGAATTTAAAAAGGTTAATGTAAGGTTAGGTTCACCAAAGTCTATTTCAGAACCAAAACTGACTAAACCAATTAACCACAAACATGCTAGTCATCAAAGTTCAACCAAAAGGCATGCTAAAGATGTTAAAAACGTCAAAATAATTAATTTTGTTAATAAAGATGATACATCTAAACGGGAAGTGACTAAATCCAACCAGACAGATGTCACTCCAGTATCATATTCAACCCCACATAAACAGTTTCCTCAACATGTAGAAGGAAGATCATGCTACAGTTGTGGAAAGAGATGACACGTCTCTTCTAACTGCCCTTATTATCAGACCCCCAGACAGAAAATTGAACTTCATGACACTAAACCAAGTTCTTCGAAAAGGAGTTCTATTACTCCACCAAAAAGAATTAATAAACCTAAAGTTCAAACTGTAAGCTAGTCGTATGTTTATCACAAACAGGCCTTACACAAAACTTGCTTATGGAAGGAAAAGTCAAGTCCATTGTCTGATAATGAGAACAAGAAGAAGAATGATATGCCCTCACCCTCAAATGGACAGTGGGTTGAGTTCATGATTTGTGACTCCTCTAGGTCATCCAAGCTAGTTAAGGATTTAGGTCCCAAACCTAAACTGATAATTTTCTCTGAATGTGCAGGGTGTCCGTTACAATGCTATCACAAATACCTGGATTGTTGATAGTGGGGCGTCTAGGCACATGACAGGGAACCTGTCTTTCCTTTCAAATGTCAAACAAATTAAAGGGGGACATGTATCATTTGCTGGAAATAAAAGAGGATACATCACCGCTCAAGGCGAAGTGGGAAACCAGAAAGTAAAGTTTGATAAGGGCAACTACGTTCAACAATTACAGAATAACTTGCTTTCAGTATCCCAGATATGTGACAAAGGATTCAAATTTGTTTTTGACAACAAGAAGTGCTATGTATTGAAGAAGGATTACATTATCTAGGAGGACCAAATCTTAATGTCAGCTTGAAGATATAATGACTTATATGTCTTGGATCTATCGAAAGCCTCCACAACCGATCATCAAGTTCAATGCTTCTTGTCAAAGGCAACAGAGAGGGACTCAATCTCATGGCATAGGAGAATGGGACACATAAATCCACGGAAGATGAATTATCTGATCCAGAATGATTTAGTAAATGGAGTAAATGTCAAGAATTTTCAACTTCCGGATTTTTGTGTAGTGTCTAAGAAAGGTAGACAGACCAAGAAGTCTCACAAGGCAAAGAAAGTAAATTCCATTGAATTTCCTCTCGAACTTCTACACATGGATCTGTTTGGTCCAGTGAGCACTAAGAGCATCGTTGGTGATTTGTACTGTTATGTAGTCACTGATGACTACTCAAGATTCTCTTGGGTAATGTTTCTGAAATCCAAATCAAAGACATTTGAATTGTTCAAACAGCTAGTGACTACATTGGAATCTCTCTACAAGCTGAAAGTGAGACAGATTCGATTAGACAACGACACGGAGTTCAAAAACCAGTGGATGGAGGCGTTTTGCAAAGAGAAAGGAATTGTACACCAGTTCACATCTGCCTACACTACACAAATGAATGGAGTTGTTGAACGAAAGAACAGGAGCTTGATAGAGACAGCAAGAACGATGCTAGCCGACTCGAAACTGCCCATCCAATTTTGGAACGAGGCAGCTGCCAATGCATGTTACACCCTCAATCGAGTCTTGGTGGTCAAACGTCATGGTAAAACGTGTTATGAGTTACTCTAGTGACGTAAACCTAATCTGGAGTACCTCGAACCATTTGGCGAACCATGTACGCTGCTGAAGAAAACTCAATTAGGGAAGTTTAGTGAGAAGGCTGAAGAAGGGATTTTTCTAGGATACAATATACCGAACAAGAGAGTTTATAACAACTCAACGGGTCAAGTAGAAGTGTGGTGCAACATTGACGTTCAGAGATACACCACCCCCCTTGCTGGAAAGGGACTCACATTCTTCTTCGACTATGATGGATTCTTTAAGTCCTTCAACATCCTTCTCTCCCTTCCTGATGATGAGTTATCGACCAAAATGATGTACGATGACTTAAACACACCGTTACTAGACTCGACAACATCAGGTTCACAAGGTGAATCTTCTAGTTCTTTAGGGGAAGCACTTGAGGTAAGCGACTCCTCCTCTAACGATGAAGAAATGGAGAATGATCAGGTGGATCAGGAGAAACAGGTTCCTGCTACTGAAAGTACTCAAGCATCAGATGTTGATGCCTCTGACACTTCGGAACCTCGCACTCCAACGGCTACAGATACTGAACTGAGAATTCAAAATCTGGATCAGGAAGTAGTTGTTCCCACCACTCCCAGATCACGAATAAATATCTATCATCCTCTAGACAACGTCATAGGGGATGTACAACTGGGAGTACAGACAAGAAATCAGCTATACTCAGCTAATTATGCCTTAGTCATAGAAAAAGCCTATCTTCACGATGGTGTTTATCGATGTTTTGTGTCTCAATTTGAGCCAAACTATGTAAGTGAAGCTTTAAATGATAAGGAATGAGTTAGTGCCATGCAAGAAGATCTCCTTCAATTCAAGAAGCTAGGAGTATGGTCACTGGTGGATAGACCAAAAGCTGCTAAGGTAATTGGCACCAAATGGGTCTTGAAGTGCAAGAAAGATGACCAAGGGGTCATAATCAAAAACAAGGCTCGACTTTTCATTCAAGGTTTTAGACAAGTCGAAGGAATTGATTAAAATGAAGTGTTTGCACCTGTGGCTAGAATGAAAGCAATCCGTATCTTCCTAGCCTATGCATCTTACATGAAGATCAAAGTTTATCAACTTGATATCAAGAGTGCATTCCTTCATGGTGAAATCCGTGAGACAGTGTATGTCAATCAACCCGAAGGATTTGAGGATCCTTATTATCGGGACAGAGTTTGCAAGCTTGATAAGGCTCTCTATTGGCTCCATCAAGCCCCGAGAGCCATATGAGAAACTCTCAACTCATCTGGTGAAACACGACTTTCATAGGAGAGTTATTGACTACACACTGTTCATCAAAGAAAAGGATGGTGACTTACTGCTAGTACAGATTTATGTTGATGACAAAATCTTCGGTTCCAAAAACGAAGAGTTATGTAAAGAATTTGAATCTGTCATGAAAGCAGAATTTGAGATGAGTGCAATGGGGGAGATGAAGTTCTTCCTAGGATTACAGGTTGATCGGACACCAAAAGGAATCTTCCTGCATCAGACTAAATATGTAGGGGACATCCTCAGTCGGTTTGACATGAAGAATGCTTCAGCTGCTGAAACTCCACTTGCCACGAACCATGATGTGGCACCCGACAAAAATGATGATCTGGTTGATGCTACCATGTATAGAGGAATGATTGGATCCCTCATGTATTTCACAGCGTCTCGTCCTGATATCATGTATGCGACGTGTCTCTGTTCCAGATATCAGGCAAAACCAAAAGTCAACTATCTCATAGGTGTTAAACGGATTTTCTGTTATCTGAAGGGTACTCCAACACTCGGGTTGTGGTATCCTCATGACGATGATTTTGAGCTTACAGCATATAGTGACTGGGATTATGGCGGTTGCAAAATGAATTACAAGTCAACATCAGCAGGATGTCAGTTCTTTGGTAGACGGTTAGTCACTTGGCAGTGTAAAAAGCAGACCTCCGTTGCTCTGTCAACATGTGAAGCTGAATACGTTGTTGTTGCAAGTTGTTGTTCACAAATCATTTGGATTCAACAGCAAATGCGAGACTACGGTTTTCAATTTTCTAACACTCCTATCTATGTTGATAATTCTGCTGCTATAGCTGTAAAAAAAATCCAGTCCAACATCCTAAAACTAAACACATTGGTATTAAGTATCACTTTATACGTGACTGTTTTGAAAAGCAATTAATCGATATGGTTAAAATAAATACGGATTTTCAACGCGCTGACCTCTACACAAAAGCATTTGACAAACCGAGGTTTTTATACGTATTAGAGGTTAATGGCGTGAAAAGAAGAGTGATGTGATTTCAGAGGAAGAAAATGCCTAGTCCGATATTCTTTATTGTTATTTTTTTATTTTTTTATTATTTTATTTTATTTTCCTGTTTATTAAAATCCAAAAACACAAAAATATTTTCGGTTTTATAATTTTAGGGGGAGAATAGGTTAGATTAGTATTAACTTAGCTGCTTTGTTTAATTACTTAAAAAAAGAATTCGAAACACTAGAAGAATTTCGACATATACTCGTACCCTAGCCGTCCAGAGCGTCCAGAAAGCCTGTTAAAAGTTCATAGTTCGCATCTGATCTTGTTCTACTCGTTCTTAATGTTTCTTTAATCGTTAGATTGATCGGGATTGCGTTCTCACTGATTGGATCACCAATCAAATAGGATTCCTTGATCTAGTTTCACACATTATCAGTTTGTACTCTGTACGTACACGGTCCTAACAAAACCTGGGATACATGAAGAATGTTTCCCATTGGAGTTTTCCCATAAGATTGGTCAGCACAAATCTTGAATAGTTAAAGCGAAGGCTTCTCACCATTCCATGAACTACGCACCCTAGTTCATATTGGATTTGATACCATCCCCAAGATTTGTTGGATAAGAAATGAAGAACGACATGCAGCAGGAACTTTCAGTTGTAAGAATAATTGAACTTGTAAACTGTAGACCTGCTAACATCTCCATCATATCCTATTTGGATGTAGGTGTTGTCCAAATCTGTTTTGGGGAACTCTGTAGGGGTGCCCTCATCATGAATCTCGAGATGCTCCCTGATGAATTGTTCGGTAATGACCAACTCCTGGCCATAGATGCTCAATCTTATTACCCAAACCCCATTTAGGGTTTCAATCTAACCATTTTCCCAAAATTCAGCCATATGATTTGAATAAACGGTATGCTTAAAGGTGTTTAGCCAATGATGGATAGCAATGTAATAAGATGATTGGGTAAGAAGTAAATGATATCAGAGAAGTCAGCATCTCTTGAAGAATCAAGAAGTGCGACTTGATTGTGCTGATGGTTAAGTGCCATTTGAGAAAGTTGTAGGTAGATGAGTTTGGATTGGGTAAATTAGAGATGAAGGAAGCTTTTAGGGCAGTAAAATATGGTAAGAAGATGAAAGTGAGTAGTAAGGATTATTTAAATGGGTGAAATGGTAGTTTATAGGGTTAGGATAAGATGATGTGATGTTTTAGTGGGTGATGTGACAGGGGCGGTAAGGTTTAGTTCAGTTAAATAATCCGATATCATTAACAAAATCTTTACTTTTTACAAAGTGGGGCCAAAAGATTTCCGTTACACAGTAAAGTCTTTCTTCCGAGAATAAATCATTTCCGAAGGTAATTTGTCTTCCGAAGGCAATATTCACTTCCGAAGGTAGAGTTCTATTTCTAAGAGTAAAGATTGCTTTTCGAATGGAGAGTTTTATAAGCTTCGGAAGTAGATCTGATATGTAATCAATCGCTTATTCCAAGCTAAAAACTCTTCCAAGAAGGAAATTATCCTGGGAGGAATTTGCTTCGGAAGATATGGAAAACTCCGAGAGTTAATTCCTCTTCGGAAGAATTTATAATTAGTGAAAATTTCAGAAAGAGACCTTTTGTAACAGGACTTAGGTTGTTTTGACACAAGACTTTACATATTTTAAGAAGGTTTTCAAAATAGATAGACTAATCAATGTTTATCATCCTAATGGTTGTAATGAGATACTTAAATCTTTGTTCATCCAAAGCTTTGGTGAACAAGTCAGCATATTGTCCATTTGAGTCAACTTTGATTAGCTTAATTACTTTTTTCATGAACATCTCTAATTAAATGGTACCTGATATCAATATGCTTTGTCTTGGAGTGCTTCATAGGATTTTCAGTGATAGAAATAGCACTGTTGTTGTCAATGTGGATAGGAGTGCTCATGAAGTTGAATTTGTAGTCTATCATCTGGTTCTGAATCCACAGCAGCTGAGCACAACAACTTGTAGCAGCAATGTATTCTGCTTCAGCAGTTGATGTAAAGACACAAGATTGCTTCTTGCATTGCCATGAGATGATCCTTCCACCAAGAAATTGACATCCACCTGATGTTGATTTCTTGTTGATGTTACAGCCACCGTAGTCACTTTCAGAGTAGCCATAGAAATTGAAATTGTTGTTCCTTGGATACCAGAGACCTAATTTAGGTCCTCCTTTGAGGTTTCTTAGGATTCTCTTAGCTGCAACTAGGTGAGACACCTTTGGAGCAGCCTGATATCTTGCACAAATACAGGTTGCAAACATGATATCAGGTCTACTTGTGTGAGATACATCAGAGAACCAATAATTGCCCTATACTGATGTTGATCAGTATCCTCCCCCTCAGAGTCAGGATAGAGATTATGGTTTATGGGTATGGGTATCTTGGCTGACTTACAATCTTTCATGTCAAATCTTTCTAAGATGTCATTGTCATACTTAGACTGATTGATAAAAAACCCTTCCTTCATTTGCTTCACCTGAATTCTAAGGAAAAAGTCCATTTTTCCATGGAACTCATCTCAAACTTTTTCTTCATGATGCTCTCAAAGTCTTTATACATTTAGTCATTTGAGGAACCAAATATGATGTCATCAACATAGATTTGAATGAGCAAGATGTCCTTTCCAGACTTCCTTATAAAGAGAGTCTTATCAATGATACCTCTAGTGTAACCATTTTTCAATAGAATCTGAGACAATGTCTCATACCACAGCCTAGGTGCTTGGTGAACCCCATATAGAGCTTTATTCACTTTGCACACATAGTTGGGGTGCTTTGGGTCTTCAAAAAATTATAGGCTGGCACATATAGACTTCCCTATCTATATCCCCATATAGAAAGGCACACTTGACATCAAGCTGGTAGATAGTGAAATTCTTAGATGATGCATAGGCAAGGAAGATCCAAACTGCCTCAAGTCTTGTAACAGGAGCAAAGACATCAGTATAATCTTAGATGATGCATAGGCAAGGAAGATCCAAACTGCCTCAAGTCTTGCAACAAGAGCAAAGACATCAGTATAATTGATTCCCTCCTCTTGAGTGTATCCTTGAACCACCAGTCTTGCTTTGTTCTTTATGATCAAGCCTCTATCATCTCTCTTGTTTCTAAAAACCCATTTTGTGCCTATAGGTACTTGACCAGATGGTAGCAGACATAGGTTCCAAACCTTTTGTCTCTTGAATTGAAGTAGCTCATCTTGTATCGATTCAACCCAGCTACTATCTTTTAAGGCATCTTCTACCTTCTTGGGTTCCATCTGAGACAAGAAGCACAAGTACAGGCAGACATTCCCATGATGAGTCTGTGCTCTTGTTCTCACACCTTTAGAGACATCCCCTATGATGTTTTTAGCTGGATGAGTGTTGTGAATTCTGAGTTAAGGAATTACCTCCAGTTGCAAAGATAGATCCAAATTGGACATATTTTGCTCAGGAGCTTGAACACGTTGTCCAGCTGTCGTTTCAAACTCATTCAATGAGGACTAATTGAATAAATGAGAAACATCATCATTTGTTGGCTGTGAAGCAGTATTAACAGTTACATGTTCCTTCAAGATGCTACTTCCATCAGCTTGGTGTTGTGTAGTGTCACTTGATGAAATTTGAGGATCAACAGGTGAATCACCGGTTAAAGCTCCACTATCCCTTAAGATAGTTATACTGTCAGATCTGCCAATAGTAGGAGCTTGATTTGTTGCAGATCTTGGAAAATTTGGAATAGGTCTGGGTAGCTCAAATAGTTGGTCATCATCAGAATTACTTTGAGCACCTGTTCCAACTGAAACATTCTCACAAGATGGCTTAGAAAAGTTTGGAAACAATTCTAAGTCAAAAATACGATCAGGGTCATTCCCCCTAACACAAGGAGTGTGCTCATTGACAAAAATGTTGGATGATTCCTGAAATTGTTGATTTTTGATGTTATAATCTCTATAAGCTTTAGAGTTAGAGGAATATCCAACAAAGATAGCATCATCTGACTTTTCAGCAAATTTTACCAAATTGTCTTTTGTGTTAAGTATGGTACACCTACTGCCAAAGAACCTTAGAAAACCAATGAATGGTGGCATCTTGTTCCATAGCTCATAAGGAGTTTTTCCATGTGGCTTTACTACAAGAACTTTGTTCTACACATAAAATGCAGTGCTAACTGCCTCTACCCAGAGTGTTAGAGGAAACTTGAAATCAGCTAACATAGTTCGAGCAGCCTCAATAAGTGTCATGTTCCTCTTCTCAGCAATACCATTTTGTTGAGGAGTTCTGGGAGCACTATATTGTCTGGAAATCCCTTTTGAGTTACAGAATGAGTCAAGAACGAGGTTCTTAAACTCAGTCCCTTGATCACTTCTAATTATTTTAACCTTGTGATCAATTTGATTTTCTAT
>BJCM01240976.1:12500-14160 GCA_018326385.1 Flaveria bidentis | reverse complement strand
GATTTGTGATCTATTTTACTATTGTTTTTGGTTCAATAGTGTTAGGTTCAATTTTCTCATTGAGTGTAACAGAGTCAGGCATGACAGTGTAGTTGTCATTGTATGGTGGAGGACAAGAGTTATACCAGATCTCGGACATATCTTTGGGATCCTTTTGAGAATCAAGCATCTCTTGCAGCTTGACTGAAGATAGTTGAAACTTTTCTAGTTTCACTTCAGTAAGTGTATGTTCAGCTTTAGATTGAGCTAACTTTTCAGTCAGTTGCTCATTCTCAGCTGCAAAAGTGTACTTTTCACCATGTATTTTTTCAATGTCAGAGATGAGAGATTTTATTTTGATTTCAAAGCCTTTTATTTCTCTCTTGAGCATCTCTGACTTAACCTTTGCATCTTTTATTTTGTCTACAAGTTTATGGTTGTGCTCTCTATAACCTTGCAGTTCAGTAATGCATTTATCACTACACAGGTTAGATTTTACCTCAAAAGGTATGGGAGATGGACCATCGTTGATGTGATCCATAAGTGCATGATTTTAGAATTAAGGTTTTACTTCCTCTGCATACAGGCTCCAGTCACATACTCCATCTTGCTTAATCATAAGAGCACTTGCAGATGTTTGACTGCTTCCATGAGCTTGATTTGTCAGTTGAGGTTAAGTCTGATATGATTGATGTTGTTGTTGGTGATGATATTGCTGCTGATGATTGGAGTGAAAGCTTGAGTTTGGCTGTGAGGATGACTGGATCTGAGAATTCCTTTGAAAGTAGTTTCTTTTGGGGGCATTGCATTCTCTGGAGAAGTGGCTAGTCATGCCACAGTTGAAGCACTTCACTTTGGATTTGTCATACCTAAGCTTGGTGTTTTCATTAAGGCTGAGCTTTCTTCCCTTTCTGAAAAACTTCTTAGCTCTCATAGCGATCATGGCCATTTGCCATTGTAAATCCATTTCTTCTACATCATCAGGATCCATTACTTCTAAGTCTTCCTGGATCAGATGTGCAGAGGTGAGTCTTCCTCCCAGATAAGCTTCAAAGCTAGCAACAAAGGCATTGTAAGTTGCCTTTTGTTCTTCAGATCTTGTATCATCAGGAGTGTTTGTAGGAGTAGCAGTGAATCCTGATGCTTGGGATGATGTTTATGGATGGTTTATTGGTGAAGTTGCAATGAATCCAATGGTTTTTAGTTGATCTCTTGAAGAGATAAAATCATCCTCCTCAGTAATGAAGGCATTTTCCACAAAGTGTGAGTCTGATGGAAACTTGTATGCATCAATCACTTTGGGTCCACCTAAGTTTCTGCTTCTTTCATCTAGCTCAGTGCTTCTATTTTGGCTATCACTATATCCAAGGTAGTACTCTCAAGCTCAAGAGTGTTCTTCAGCATTGTCACATTTTGTTTCAAGTACTCTAGAAGACTGTGCAGCATTTTCTTGTTTAACTCTTTGACTTTATATGTGACTCCCATAATTTTCAAGTCATTTACCAATTGCACAAATTTGTGCAGTTGTTTAGATATGGACTCCCCTTTGGAGTGATAAAATGTTTCATATTGATTAACAAGCTTATCCTTGTTAATCTCTGCAACTTCACTACTTCCCTCTCACATAATTAACAATGCATCCCATACTGCTTTAGCAGTACCATACTTTTCCAGTCTTTTC
>BJCM01240976.1:0-7500 GCA_018326385.1 Flaveria bidentis | reverse complement strand
GCAGGTTTGGGCAGAAAACGGAGTAAGCTTGAGGAAGTGTAATTCATTTCGTACTTCGATAGGATTTCCAGAATGTATTTCTCTTGATGAATAAGAATTCCATTTGATTTTTGTTTAACCTTTAATCCTAAGAAAAAGAACATCTCCTCCATCATGCTCATTTCAAAATGATTTTTCATCACTTCAAACTCTCTACACAAATTGTCATTCATTGAGCCAAAGATAAAGTCATTGACATATACTTGAATATTGATCACATTACTATTAACTTCCTTCTCAAACAAAGTCATGTCTATAGTTCCACGTGGGAAGCCTTTGTTGAGGACATACAATGTTAGAGTTTCATACCAGATTGTAGAAGCTTGATGTAATCCATACAAAGATTTATCCAGTTTGTAATCTTTCTCAAGAAAATTTGGATCTTCAAAACCTGGTGGCTAACAAACATAGATCTCTTTCTCAATAGCTCCATATAGAAATACACACTTGACATCTATATAGAAGACTTTGAAATTTTTTTGAGCAGCATGAGCAAGGAAAGTCCAAATGGCTTTAATCTGGTCGATCGGGGCAAAGACCTCAGTGTAATCAATCCCCACCTCTTAAGCAAAGCCTTGAACAACCAGTCCTAATTTTTTTTCTAATCACAACTCCATGATCATTTGGTTTGTTCTTGAATACCCACTTTGTACCAATTGGATACTTATTTGGAGGAACATCAACTAGTTGCCACACCTTTAATTTTCTAAACAGTTGAACTTCTAACTGTATTGACTCAACCCAACTGGGATATTAAAGTGCCATGGCTACATTTTTGGAACAATTTGAGATAGAAAACAAGCAAAGAGGCATTCATTTATTAGCCCAGATTGGCTTCAATTCCTGACATCGTATGAAATTAATCCAATTACATAATCATATGGGTGGTGTTTTAGGATTTTGAAGATAGTGTTTAGGGTTGAGGAATTGGATGAAGTGGGTAGTGGGGAAGATGTTTGTGAGGTAGATGATGGTAATGTAGATGGTTGATTGAAATATTATTTTGTGGCATTTATGATAGTGTTAACGGGATTTGGTTTTCAAGTGCAGGTTGAGGTTAAGGTTGTGGTTCAGGTTATGGTTGAGTAGGAATAAATGGTTGGTCACTTGATGAAGGGACGTAATCATTAAGGAAGGATGGTAGATTTAATGAATTAAAAATGGTGTTTGAATCATAGAACCAATCTGGATCAGAACCAACGTTGGAAACATTAGACACTTGTCAATCAGCATAGAAAGATTCTTGCACTAGTCTTGTCCGTTTGTTGTATACTCTATAAGCCTTTTGAGTTGAAGAGTATCCGACAAAGTAACATTCATCTAACATTGCTCCAAACTTGGAATTTTTGGCTTGAGTATTCAACAACGTACCCGAGCATCCGAAGGGATGAAAGAAGTCAATCAACAGTTTCACTTGTGAAATAGTACATATGGAGTCTTCAACTTGTCTTTCACAATCAAACTCTGTTTAGGACGTAAGAAGCTCTGTTGCCGCTTCTAATCGCCAGGACTTTCTTGTTGCTGATGTTTTCAATAGTTAAAATAAGCTATTGCAAAACCTCTGCCATCTCCCCTTCATGTGACAAAAACCTCTCCTAAGAATATGTGGAATAATCACATGTTACAACAAGACAATAAGATTTCTTATCTATACTTTTCACAATTATTGGTCTAAATAAATCACAATGTAATAACTCAAGAGGATTAGAAATGGAATTTTCGTGTTTAAGCTTGTGTGATTTCTTGTGCTATTTTCCATTAGCATAAGACGTAAACTTTTGGATTACTGAAAAATACTTTTGTGGTAAACCTCTGACAAGATTATTTTTAACCAATTTGTTAATATTTTTAAAATTAATATGGCCTAAACATCTATGCCAAAGAAATGACTTATCAGAAACTGAAAATTCTGGCTTGAAACAAACATTCATTAGATTTAAAAAGCACAAGAATATTTCTTGTCACAAGTTTGTGACCCACTCAGAAGATTGAATGCTAATTTAGGCACAAAGTTTACCTTATCCAAGGTTAAAGGACCATTAGATACCTCACCTTTACCTATCATTTTACCTCCCTTTTTATCTCCTACAAAAGCAACATATCATTTGTTTATTATCTGATAATTGGTTAGAAGGTCCTTCAATCCTGGTCATATGCCTGGAACATCCACTATCTACATGCCAAGTACTATTGATAGTCCTTCTCAAATGTTCCTGGCAAATGAATTAGAGAAAATCATTTAGACATAGGGACCCATACCCTAACTTGGCTCGATTCTGGGTGAAGATGAATTTGTATAAAATAAACTATCAACAAAATGTTTTATTCTATTTCCTAAATAACAGTTATCTACATTTTTATAAACAACCTCTAGGCAATGCGTAACAATGTAATCATCTTTTCCACAGTTAAAACTATGATATTTTAGGCCTTTTCGATACTTACCAAGAATGCAACAAAAAATCGAATAGAAATCTGTATAAGGATGCGGTGATCCAAAAATGATCTTATTTTAAGAATAAACATAAAAAATTGTTTTTAAAGAATTTTTATCGCCTTTGCAGAGAACACCAACTTTTGCATCAACTCTCGAAACATCAACTCATTTGATTCAAACATTTTGGAATGAGAACAACTAGAATGTAAACTATTACAATCTATGCTACTAGAAATATTGTCTACAAAAGACTTTTTGGAATCTAAGGAACTAGAACTACTACTGCCAAGACCTCTACTTCATCCGTAATCACAATCTTCCCAAACCTCTTTATGATTCACCCTTTCTAAACTTGCAAACAAATTGTTAGTATCTTTTATAATCAATTCATTTATAGGATGAGGTGAAGGCATCGGAGAATAGCAAAATATGCTAGGCGGTGGGTAAACATAAATGGTTTCACCACAACCTAACTCTGTCTTAATTCTAGCTCCCTTTTGTTTGCTATAGAGTTCCTCTAGCTTCATTCCAGAATTTGTTCATTTATCAAGTTTCATTTTAAGCTTAATGGTCTCAAATTCTACTAAAGTTACTCTTTCTGTGAAAGTATTAATTTCCATGTTTCTCTAAAAACTGGTTCTTTTTGAGTGATCTTTTTCTTTTAAACCTTCGTTTAATTTTACAAAAAAATTGCTTCATTCCTTTTAAGTTCCTCTATTACTTTCTTCTCTGTAGCTAGGGCCTTCTCATAATTACAGACCCTTGATTCCACTTTTAACTCCTCTTCCCTTGTAGCTTTTCCATCTTTAGCTTTTTCTTTCTTTTCACAAACTTCCACCATACTTGCCATCTCCACACTCTCCTTCTCCTCCTTTTCACAAGAATTCTTCAAACTTTTTCTTCACACTCTTTCCTTCTCCCTACTTCATTCTTCACTACCTCTGCAATCTTAGCTACTAGGGTATGATTGATTTCTTCCCAGTCTTGGCTAATTAAGCACTCTAGTCGAAGTTAGTTAGTAGATTTGTTTCCTTCTTCTTCTTCTTGTTTTCTTCCTTATCATCAATCGAAATGACATGATTAACTCCCGTTTTAGGTTCAGTGATGATAAGAGATAGACAATCTCTTTCAAAATGCCCGAGCTATTTGTAGTTGAAGCACCTCATCTTTGATTTCCCAAATCCAATCTTTGCATTCTAGTTTCTGAAATTCTTCCTTTGTGTTCTCTCCATGAATCTTCTTGCCCTTAAAGTGGTCATAGCCATCTACCATTGTAGATTAGCTTCCTCTAGATCATCAGGATCCACCTGATACATATTTTATACAGCTATTCATTTTCCTTTTAGTTCAACCGCCACTAATGCTTCATAACTATATACGAAGAGACCAAATAGAGCCATACTCTTTGATGGAACCTATGGAAGATTTGGCAATTTTGATGTAGATCCACTGCCTTAGACTTGTCGAAAGTGCCAATCATACCATTATAAGATGACACATGGTTTGATGAATCTGAACTAGATGAAATAAGAGCAACATTCTATGAATAAGCTTAAGATGGAAGCATTGCTTGATTGTATTCTCTTTGTTTTAGGTCTAACTCAAAGGACTTCAACTTGTTGATTATGTCCATCAGTTTGTAATCTACAAATACCTGTTCTTGCATCTACATCCTCACTTGTAAACTCCATTATGTCTAAGAGAATCTAGCAGTTTCGTGACTTGTTCATTGTTTGACAACTTATCATCATACTTCTTCAGTGTACTTGTAACAGATAGAAATAGATTGGTGAGATCAGTTGGACTCTCATTTTTATGTCTAACAAAAGATTTGAATTCCTTTTCAGCTTGAGCGGCTTTATCCTTGACCAATTCCTCATTACCATCATAGAATTAACACAGTGTATCATACAAAGCCTTTACACTTTTGTACTCACAAAAGTTGATAAGCATAAGGTCAGAGCACCGAATGCCCTTTGATCCTAATCAATCAACTTGATGTTTCTCTTAGAGTATTTTGTCAGATCTGCAATCTAGCTGGTCATATTGTCTTCTATCAAAACAAGCACATGAGGTCCTTTCATAATTGACTCCCATTGAGTGTGATCAGTGTACAAGAAGAAGGCTTTTATACATCTTTTCCAATCATCAAAGTTGTTGTTAGGACCGTTTAGGTACGGAGTACTAACTGATTCTGCACGTATGCCAACTCAAATAGTGCGGAATCCTATTTGATTGGTGATCCAATCAGGGAGAACACAGTTAAGATCAATCTAACGATTAATGAAACGTTATGAATGATTAGAACATGATCAACTGTGATCTATGAAGTTGGAACATGTTTTATTTAATCTCTGGACGGTTAGGGTACGATTATGTGCGTAGGTATTCGAATTGTCCTGTTTTCCAACAAATTAGGTGGTATTTATAGGTTAGGGTTTTACATTCGTACGACTGAAGCATGCGATTGATCCATCGCACGACTAAAGGTCCAGTCGTGCGACTGAGTCAATCTTATGTCTTTATCGTGCGACTGATCCAGTCTCCTGGTTCAGTCATGCGTCTTGTCCATTAGCATGAAGTATTCATGTGTATGGTCCATTAGCATTGTCCATTCGCATGAGAACTTCACACGATTAAGTTTGAACATGTTTCTCAATCATTGTTGACTAAGAATTATGTAAACAACCACAAACCTATATAGTTTGTTCAATATGCGTTATCACACAATAAACAATGACATATTAAACATATATGCATCAACCACACATTGCATTTCATTCATACCCATTCAATTACATATATGTAAGACATAAAAGACATTTTACATTAAGCTCCTAAACTAGATACACATGTATCTACAAACTCCCCCTTGGTCCTAGTTTACATCATTGTCTAACATTCTTCATCATCTCATCAAACTTCTTGTACTTCTCCTCTCTTGTAACTCTAGAATTTATCTCAAACGCGAAACAGAGTCTTATAACATTTTGAAACGGGAGGGCTTGTACAATGTCTTGCGAATCATAGAATAGTGGCCACTTGTATAATGTGTATACATCATCAGCAAACAAGTTAGTCAGCCACATTGGGTCAAATACCCGAATAGTATCCATTTGGCTCTCTTTTTGCAAGACTATAACAGCTTCACTTGTTCTCTAATCGGAATCAACTTCAGATCTTCTGATATACCTCGTCGGTTGTTGAGTTCTGAAGTTAACCCACCTGGTGTGGTACTCTTTCCTTAATGCAGCCTCAAACAAGCCTGCCATTTTCTTTGGATTAGCATATAGCAACTTCAGTCGTGCCAGCTGGTTGAGCTCAAAACCGGGAAGAGACTTTAGATCGTGTGGGAATCTAAAGTACTCTATGCCCTTTTCTCTCTTCACGGCATACACATTCAAATCCTCAAAATAAGCCCATGCGATGATCTTGCCTAACACCTTTAAGTGTTTCTTGACTTTGTATAACTTGCCATACACATTTGGCTTCTGTGTAGTACGCATGGCTCGGATCTCAGCAAAACAGGCGCCCATTTAGCCTTTTTGATGTTGACATCATCGTTTGAGGCTTGGGCTTGACCCTCATTCTTCTCGGACTCTTTCTCCATCTGATCCAGCTTTTCAAACGTATCACTGACGAGAGTATCACCCAGATTGGGGACTATATTTCCCTCTCTATCAGCATACTCTAGATAATGATCAACAGTGACGTCCTCGATCTTGATTTCATCTATGTCATTGAGCTCATCATCACTTGTAACTTCAAAAGTAGGAGCATCCTTGACAATCTCGTCCAAATTAAGCCGGAACATCTCAACAAGATGTTTATCAGTAAGGACATGAATGATTTCTCCTTCTTTAGGAGTATAGCTTACTGACATTCTAACGATCCCTTGCCAATCAAGAATCATTGTAAGTTGAGACTTGATTTGCTGAATGGGAGTAATATCATACTCATCTTGCTGAGATGATTGATCTGCTTGATTTAAACATGTAACACAACAATTGTTAGTAATTAATCAAGACAATCAACCATTTGATAAAGATGTATAAACATTAATTACATAATATTTATACAATATTCAAGTACAAAAATTTTCAAGTACATAAATTTCTAATCATTACTTTTGCCCTTAATAG
Organism: Flaveria bidentis; assembly: GCA_018326385.1. NCBI lineage: Eukaryota > Viridiplantae > Streptophyta > Magnoliopsida > Asterales > Asteraceae > Flaveria > Flaveria bidentis. The sequence goes on along the minus strand of BJCM01240976.1, from coordinate 882 downwards.
CAGGTGTGTCAGTAGGTGGGGCAGAAGATGAGGCTCCTTGGTCATGATTTCTCTTTGTACGTCTCTCTTGACCTTGAGCTAAGGTAGATGCAGCTGCATCTCATTCTTCTTCATCATCATCATTCTGCCTTTTCCCTTGTCTCTTCATCATCACTTGCCTTATCATCATCACTATCATCATCATCATCATCATCATTATCATTATCATCATCATCATCATTATCATCATCTCCTTCTCTTATCTTGAGTGGCTCATCCTTTGATCCCTTGAGCTTGAGCATGATGGTCTTGTTAGAAGCCTCCAACTCCCCTATTCTCTTTGCTGATTGGACGTTATGCTCCTGGAGTTGGGCAATTTGCTGAGCTTGCTGTGAGATCTGCTGTGCTTGGGTAGCGTTTAGCTCCACAAGCTGACGTAGTTGGACAACCTTCTCTTCATCAACAGCCAACAATTTCAGCACAATACTGTTAAGAGCTGACAGCTATTCCTCTACCCCAATAGGAGGCAGAGATGATCCTGTGGGAAATGTCGGGTGGGATGATGGTTCGGCTTGGTGGCTAGTGGTGGTAGTGGTGGCAGTATTGAATATGGGTGGTGGTATATGAGTGGGTGGTGAAGGGTAGGCTGTAGTGGTGGTGGAAGGGAGTGCTGTAGTGATGGTGGGTGGTATGGTAGTAGTGGTGGAGGTTGTGGTAGTAGTGGTGGGTGGTGTGATAGTAGTGGTGGGTGGTGTGGTAGTAGTGGTGGGTAGTGTGGTAGAAGTGGTGGTAGCTATGGTGATGGTGGTGATCAATGTGAATCTTGGCCTCTTCCCCTTCTTGTCGTAGGGTTGAGCCATTCTCTTTCTCCTCGAGCCCTTGGATACAGTGGCTCCCCCTTGG
>BJCM01240973.1:0-11627 GCA_018326385.1 Flaveria bidentis | reverse complement strand
GTCTACACACTATACAAGTGGCCACTGTTCTATGACACGCAAGATATTGTACAAGCCCTCCAATTCCAAAATGTGATACGACTCTACTTTGCATTTGAAATACATGCAGGAGTCACACGAGAGGAGAAGTACAAGAAGTACGAGAAGGTTATGAAGAAGGTAAGACAATAGATGAATCTAGGTCCAAGGGGGAGTTTGTTGATACATGTGTACCTTGATTCTGATCTTAATGTAATATGTCTTTATTGTCTTACACTTATGTAATAGTTGCGTACTTAATGAAATGAAAATGTTTGATTGTGTTTATAATGTTTAATATTTAATTAATGAGTTATTTAACGCATATTGACTTGATTATATAGGTTTGTGGTTGTTTGAACTAATATAAATAATGTAATGATAACTAAAATATTCAAACTTAATAACATGAAGTTATCATGCGAAGGGCCCATGCTAATGGACCATACGTATGAACAACTTCATGCGAATGACTCAGTCGCACGACTGAACCAGGAGACTAGATCAGTCGTATGATTGTAACATAAGATTGGCTCAGTCGCACGACTGAACACTCAGTCATGCGAATGGATTAACCGAATGGCTCAATCGCACAACTGAACCATGCTAATGGTTCAGTCGCCCGAATGAGCAACCCTAACCTATAAATACCACCTAATTCATGGAAAAACGAAAGCATTCAATCCACTTCGACTCCAGACGTACCCTAGCTGTCCAGAAGCCTCTAAGTTCGTACCTCAAGTTCATAGAACGCTGTAGATCAATTCCTAATCAATTCTTGACATTAGATTCAATACATCATTGTGTCTACGTGCGTTCTCACTGATTGGATCGCAAATCAAATAGGATTTTGCACTATTTGATTTGGTTTAACACGTTAATCAGTTGGTGTTTCGTTCATATACCAGATCCTAACACCTAGAAAGAAATTGAGTTCCTTAATGGCACTCATTTCAAATCTATCTTTCATGAGCTTCTCAAAGTCTTTGCAGAGCTTTAGATTAGTTGACCCAAAGATGACGACATCTAGATATACTTGAACTAGCATTTAGTCATTCCATGTTCCTTTAACGAAGAGAGTTCCATCGATAGTACCTCTTATGTAACCATACTGACAGATATACTAAGATAGAGTCTCATAACACTTCCTTGGTGCTTGATGCAGACCATACAAAGCTTTATCAAGCCTGTAGACATAATCAGGATGATCAGGATCTGCAAACTCTAGTGGTTGTTTGACATACACCTCTTCATCAATCACTCCATAAAGAAAAGCACACTTGACATCAAGTTGGCAGACCTTGAAGTTCTTAGATGCAGCAAAAGCTAAGAATATCCTAACAGCTTCTAGTCTTGCAACAGGAGCAAAGACATCTGTATAGTTAATTCTTCTTCTTGTGTGTATCTTTGAACAACTAGTCTTGCCTTTTTTTGATGACAAGTCCTCTATCATCCTTCTTATTCCTAATAACCCATTTGGTTCCTATAGTGGTCTTCCCTTGAGGAAGAGGACATAGGTTCCAAACCGTTTGCCTTTTGAATTGATCCAGCTCCTCTTACATAGCTTCAACCCAACTTCCATCCTTCAAAGCCTCATCAATATTCTTAGGCTCTATCTAGGATAGAAACAAGAGTGAAGACATATAATTGCATCATGGATATGTCCTCTTGTCTTACCCTTGAATCAACATTTTTAATGATGTTTGTGGTAGGATGAGACCTGTGAATCATTAGTTAAGGAATCATAGCCAGTTGCTTAGAGAGATCTAAATTAGAAAATTTTAGATTTGGCATTAAGGTTTCTCCCACCACATCAGCACACTTATCAAGTGAAACTTGATCCAATGAGTGTGTGACATCATTGATGTTGTTTTCAATGGGATGATTATCAACATCTAGAATTTCTTGATCACTGTCACCATCATAATTTTCTCCTACATTTGAAGTTCCTGCATCTAAGTTTTGTGCCTCTAAGATGGAATTTGAGGGCACCTTAGATGTATCAGCTGAATTTGTTATTGTTATGCTGATAGGTTCTCCATTTGCAGGGTTAGTTACAACTAGAGCTAAAGTTGTGTGTGTTAAAGGTCTTCTCAACTTAAATATTGGATTAGTATCACCTGTAGGTAGTAAATCTGTAAATCCTGAAACATTCTCACTAGATTTGTTAAAATAGTTGGTAACTAAATCATGATCAAATAGCCAATCAGGACCATAACCATTTACACTAGGAATGTGTTCATTGAAGGTCACATTGGTTGACTCCTCAACTACTCTAGTTCTGAGATTGTATATTTTGTAAGCCTTGGCTTGAGAAAACTATCTAATAAAATGTCCATCATCTGATATCTCAGCAAACTTGGCAATTTTATCTTTGGTATTCAAGATGGTGCAAGGACATCCAAATGACCTGAGAAAACCAATGAAAGGCTTCCTATTGTTCTAAAGTTCATAAGGAGTCCTACCATGTGTCTTAACTACTAAAACTATGTTTTGCACATAGCAAGCAATGTTCACTGCCTCTGCCCAGAAGGTGATGGGCAGTTTAGAGTCAGAAAACATAGTTCTTGCAGCTTCAATAAGTGTCCTACTTCTCCTCTCAGCAACACCATTTTGCTGAGGAGTCCTAGGAGCACTGTTTTGTCTTCTAATACCTTTTTCATCACAAAATGTATCAAGGATTTGGTTCTTGAATTCAATTCTTGATCACATCTTATGGTCTTGACCTTGTGATCAGACTAATTCTCAATCTTTAAGATGAAGTTCTTGAGAATCTCAAGGGTCTCATCCTTAGTTCTAAATAAGAAGACCCACATGAATCTTGTTAAGTCATCTGTGATCACCAAACAATTAAAGTAACAAGTGTAGGAGAGTAATGATGGAGTTTCTTTCCCTTGGTTTGTGAGATACCTTGTGTTGCTTCCCTTTCAGGCATGTAACACAGTGGTCATCAATTGTAAACTTTTTCTTTGGCATTCCAGTTACCAAGTCATTCTTTATTAGTTTATTCATGTTCTTAAAGTTTACATGACACATTCTTTTATGCAAGAGGAAAGACTCATCACTATTTTCCTTAGATAGAAAGCATGAAACTTCTCTTGAGGGAGATGTTTCTTGCAACTCCATCTTGTACATGTTCCCTTTCCTGGGGGCTCTAAGCAGGATATGCTCATGAGGAATGACCACCCCAGGATTGAGAACAATGCACTCATGCTCGTTAAAGAGCATGTTATGACTCTGATCACAAAATTGAGATACACTCAAAATATTGTATCCAAGCTCCTTGACAAAGTATACCTTCTTACTGTTGAGCTTACCATTTATGACATTGCTCCTTCCAGTAATGTAACCACTAGCATCTCCTTCAAAAGCAACTGGTCCTCCATCAATCTTTTCAAACTTCTAGAGCAGTGACCTATTGCCTGTCATGTGCCTGGAACAGCCACTATCAATGATCCATACATTTTTGTTTGTCTTTAGTTGTCCCTGTACAAAAGAGATGGTTAGTTATATTTGAAAACCCAAGCCTTTATGGTCTTGGGCTTATCAAAAGAAGTTGAAGGCAATGCAACAGTAATAGATCCTATAGTCATGTTTTGAGGATCATTTGTCGATGTAGATGGAGAACTTTCAGTCACTTGGTCTTTCTTTGACTTCCACACCATCATTGGAAGCTTAGAATTGACCTTCAGTACTTTGAAAGTTTTGCTGACGTCAGAAGTTTTGATGACTAGAACTTTGGAAGATACTGCTAGCACTATAGTAGACTTTAGTACTTCGAAAGTATTTCTTTGCTTTTCTCTTGCTCTTCTTGATCAAGTTCTTTAACATAGACTTGGTCATCCCAACTTTCTTACTCTCCTTAGAAGGATAATGACCATTCTTAAAATCCACTTCTTCACTCTTCTTAGAGGAATTCTTCACTATCTCTTTTTCATCCTCTTCAGTCAAGGGGTCTATGAGAGGAAACTCATCTTTACAAGTTCCACACTTAGGAGATCTTACAAACAAGATTGTGTATGGAGGAGCTATCCACTAGATCTCAGTCCCAGCTTATTCTTATAACAAACTTTTGCATGCAAGGATGAGGATATTATGTTCTTGAAGTTCACTTCTTCAAGAACACATTTTTTGCCCTGGCTTTGCTGATCACAAGCTCGGCATGGCATTCAGTAACTTAGTTATGAGATCTTTGATTTGAGTCCTATAGTTTGTATGCTTATGTTTAAGAGTTGAAATGGTTTTCTCTAAGTCCTTTATTTTTAGTTTATAATCATTTTCAGTTCTTTTAAAGTTAGATTTTAAGATATTTAAGGACTCAAGATCATATCTCATCTCTAAATTGTAGGACCTGTATCTATTAACTTTAGCAATGCATTCAGGTGTATAGAGATGTTTTGATACCTTTGCTTCATCATGGTCAGCCATCAATGCTTGGTTTGGAGAAGCATCTTCCACTTGTAAGCTCTAGTCAAAGCCTCCTTCAACAGCAACTGTAACTTGTTGCTTTGGCTTCTCATTCTGGGTGGGTTTCTCGGTGTATTTTGGTCTGGTTTCTACTTGGCCACCATTTGTCCTTGGCCACCATTTTTCCTTGGTGCCTTGCACTCCCTTGCAAAGTGGCACCTTTGGTTACAACTATAACACTTTACTTTACTTTTGTCCAGCCCAAACTTTCCAATAGTTGCATTGCTTAGAAACCTCCTTCCTGTCTACTTGTAGAACTTCTTGGCTTTGTGAGTGAGAAGAGACATTTGCTGGACTATTTCCATGTATTCCAGGTCATCTGGATGGATACCGTCCAGGTCTTCAAGGGTGAATAGAAAGTTTCTTGTGCTCTCATCAGAAGTCAAAAAGGCATGTGAAGAGCTTCTCTCTTGGAATGGGCTTCCTTGAGTGTAGCCTTCTCTTGGTGTCTCAAAGAAGGTGATGAAAGGACCATTTTGTGGGTTGTTAGGGTAGCATATAAGATGATGTTGTGGTTCTATGATATCCCTTTCAACCGCATGGAGAGTTGAACTCAGTTGATTGCCGGCATTACCAGATGAACCTTGCATGTTCATCTCCATCTAGTATCCACTGAGAATACCATACAAGTTTGTTAGGATAAGAGTCTTAAGGTTCTCAGTCCTCTTGATTACAACACAATAATATGTCTGTTCCCTATGAAGAGAGGACATAAACTTCCTTACAATGTCCCTATTCTCAAGAGTCACTCTAACATCCATGAGAGTGTCCATAATCTCAACATACCTAAAGTATTATTGAGTCATGGTTTCACATGTTTTAAAGGTAAAGTTCTCAAACTGCTGCTTCAGGAGATCCTTCTTGTTCTCTTTGGTTCAGTTAGCCTCTCATACATCAGCTTCAGTGCATCCCATAGCTGTTTAGTTTTTTTGCACTTCTTGAAGCCTCTTTATATGGAGTCTGGAATAGCAGTTTGAATGGTTGTCAGTGCCTTCTAATTAATTTCCACTTTCTTCCTGTCTTCATCAGAATAATCAGCCATAGCCATTGGAATGATACCACCTCCAGCAGCTGAAGAAGTACTTGGTATGTAAGGTCCTTAGACAATAGATTCCCATATCTTGGAGACTTGTGACTTGATGAACCCTTCCATCCATTGGCATCAAATGTCAAAGTCTTCAAGAGTTATTAGTGGGGACTTTGTCATGGTTTCAGTTTCCATATTTGCTTTAGTGATAGCTGCCATTTGAGATGTTAAGTATTTTGTGTGTGAGAGGGATCTTAAGATGGTGAGATCTTACAATCAAGAGCCTGGAATGCTATGATACCAATTGCAGGACCATTTAATAAGGGTTTGGTCACTTACAACATAACACACAATGAGGAGAGTAATGTTTAGAACACTTAACATATCAAATAGGGAACTGGTAACACACAAGAATGATACTTAGATTACAGGTAAAGTATAAGACAGAACAAAAGAACAACACAAGTAAGTGGTTTTCAAGAATGATGTATATTTCTCTCAAGTTCTTTTACAAGTGTTGAGCAAATTTCTAAAGTCACAAAGACCTAAGATACTTATACTATATCCTATAGCCGGCTATGCTTTGAAAGCCAGCTGAAAATATTTAAACTAGACAACATAATCACAAGATCTGGTAGGACCCACTTCTATCCTTTGAAGTAGTTGCGCCATATTTCTCCCTAAAAGAATGTTCCGTCATCAAAAAATCATCGGATTTACATGTTAGGTGGTTATTTATTTTAGAATAATACTATTATATATTATCCTCAAACTACAAATCAGTTCTTCTTCTCTCCATTGTCATCATCTACATTCAATTGTTATAAAAAAATCTTCATCTTTCCAAAACCCTACTCAAACTCAAAATCTTTCAAAATGGTTGCTTAAAACCTAGAACTCTGACCAAATCAAAATATTGTTTCTTTACTTGAACCCGTTGGTGATTCTATGAATGATCATGTGTTTAACTTCCTTCGTAATAGCAACTATGCTTTTGGCATTTTTGTCGGCACAGTGATTTGTCCACCACATATCCGGAATTCTGGAACACATGTTCTATTTAAAAAGACAATGGAACCAAGGTCCTAATCGCTGTTGTGCAACCGACTAAAGATCACCATCTCTTGGGCCAAGATTCATCAACATCTCACGCTACACAACGTGGCAAATCTTCCTTCTACAAATAAGTGGTGAGCATCACATTCAAAGACATGGGGTATGAATGAACTCTTCCAACATACCTTCTCCCAACCATGGTATATCATAACTGGAGAATAATCCATCATATCTTTTTACATTTCTTGTCATACTAGTCTGGTGGATGGGATCAAGTTCAATTGGACTTAACAGGGGCTATCCATGGACTTGTAAAACAGTAAAGTTACAATTTTTCAAACTTCATGTTTTAATATCTTTGTAAAAGTATCAATATCAATATCCCCATTGTTCCCGAAGCATGTAACAAGATACGGACCTATTCATTTGCTTTTGAGTTTCCCTAGAAAGAGCTTTAACCGCGAATTATATAACCACACTTTTTGGCCTTCCTAAAAGGTGTTTTTCCTCAACTTTGCATCATGAACTGCCTTTGTTTTTTCTTGTAACCAGAAGCACACTCATATGCTTCGTCTCACAGTTCTTCCAACTCGCAAATGTTAAGCTTCCTTGTATTACCTGCATCATCATAATCCATGTTAACATTATTAACAGCCTACAAAGCTCTATGAGCTAATTCCACCGGTATGTGACATCCTTTACCATAGACCAAGCGATAAGGTGTAATGCCAATAGGGGTTTTATAAGTCGTGTGATACATCTATAAGGCATCATCTAATTTAGTAGACCAGTCCTTAAGGTCGGCTTGCACGGTTTTCTGTAAAATTTCCTTAATTTGCCTATTAGACACTTCTACTTGGCCACTTGTTTAAGGGTGATATGGTGGGGCTATCCGATAATCAAGTCCATATCTTTTAAGAAATTTTCCAAATTTAAAGTTTTTGAAATGAGATACCCCATCACTGATGATCACACGAGGGATTCCAAATCGTGAGAATCTTTTGCTTGAACAATTTTCACACGATAATGTGATCATTGGTTTTGGTGGTGATGGCCTTGACCCATTTGGACACATAATCAACTACCACCAAAATATATAGATTACCATATGAATTAGGAAAAGATCCCATGAAATCGATTCCCCAAACATAAAAAATATCGACTACAAGAAGCGTTGCATGGGCATCTCATTCCGTTTGGAGACACTGCCCATCTTTTGACAATTTAAACATTGTTTCATGAATTCAAATGAGTCTTTAAAGAGTGTGGCCAATAAAGCCCACATGATAATATTTTATGCCTGGTTTTCTACCCACTGAAGTGACCACCACATGTAGATGCATGCAAATGTCCTAAAACCAATTGGATCTCATCATCGGGCATGCATCTTTTGATAATCTGATCTGCCCTCACTTTAAACAAGTCTGGTTCATCCCATATGTAATGCTTTGCTTAGGCTAGGAACTGTTGCTTTTTCTTCTTTGTCCAATGGTCTGGAAGTGTACCTTCAGCCAAATACTTACCAAAGTTAGCATACCATTGGGTTGTGGAAACAGATAATAATTGTTCATCTGTAACCGTTTCTTTAATTTCTTCATTCTAAGTATTGCTTTGGTGTATGACGTGTGACAAGTGATCAGCTACTACATTATCACTTCCCTTTTTGTCATGAATTTCCAAATTAAATTCTTGTAACCACAAAATCCACCTAATTAACCTTGGTTTAGCATCTTTCTTTTCCATCAAGTATTGTACCGCACTATGATCAAAATAGATAATGACTTTATTGGCCCAAATGTACGATCGAAATTTGTCTAACGCATATACTACCGCAAGTAATTCTTTTTATTTAGTTGTATAGTTTAATTGTGCACCGGAAAGAGTTTTACTTGAATAATATATAGCCATAGGTTTTTTACCCACCCGTTGTCTCAAGACTGCTCCCACTGCATAATCACTTGCATCACACATAATTTCAAAACTTAAAGCCCAATTTGGTGATTACAAGATTGGGGCTTCAATTAATTTTTGTTTAACACATTAAAAGCTTGAACACATTTCATCAAATACTAAAGGAACATCTTTTAAAAGGAGATTGCATAAAAGTTCTGTAATAACACTAATTTCTTTAAAACCCTTCGATAAAACCCCGCATGCCCTAAGAATGAACGTATACCTTTCATGCTAGTAGGGGGTGGTATAGTCGAAATTACTTGAATTTTGGCATGATCGACCTCAATTCCCCTACTAGAGATCACATGACCTAAAAAATTCCTTCTTGAATCATAAAGTGACTTTTTTCCCAATTTAAAACCAAATTTGTTTCAACACACCTTTTTAATAGTTTTGTTAATTGAGTTAAACATGAATCAAAAGACGTGCCAAAAAAAGAAAAGTCATCCATGAAGATTTCCAAAGAGTCCCTAACCATATCTAAAAAGATACTATCATGTACCTTTGAAAGGTGGTTGGGGCATTACATAATCCAAACGGCATTCGCCTAAACGTGAAGGTTCCATATGGGAATGTAAACATGGTCTTTTGTTGATCATCAGGATGAATAGCAATTTTATTATAACCAGAATATCCATTAAGAAAATAGTAAAATTTCTGACCTGTGAGCTTTTCAATTATCTGATCAATAAATGGTAACGGGAAATGATCCTTAGAAGTTGTTGCATTCAGTTTTCTATAATCAATGAAAATACGCCACCTGGTTACCGGCCGAGTGGGTATTTCATTACCTTTGCCATCTTTCACAACTTGAATACCCGCATTCTTTGGAACTATTTGTGTTGGACTTACCCATGTGCTATCCGAGATTGGGTAAATAATTCCTGCATCGAGCCACCTTACAACTTCTTTCTTAACAATTTCTCTCATGTTAGGGTTCAATATTTTTATGTATCACGAATTGGTTTGGCTCCTTGCTCTATGATGATTTTGTGCATCATAATTGATGGACTTATTCCTTTCAAATCTGTAATGGTTCATCCAATGGCTACTTTGTAAGTAGTTAATACCTTCATAAAAGCCTTCTCCTGATCCTTTGTTAGGTTGGATGCAATGATCACTGGTAGAGTCTTGTTATCACCTACAAAAGCATACTTCAAATGTTTAGGCATTTATTTTAATTCCACTTATGGTAGTGTAATTAAAGAATATTTCAAATGAGTATCGATATGTTCTAGTAGGATCTTAAATTGGTGTGTCCAAGTCAGTTTCCTTCTTGTATTGCCTTCACTTCCCATTCCTGTTCTTGTGCTTCCAATTCACTCACTAATTGTGCCTTTTTCCTCTCACATAAAACACAAAACTCGATGATGCTATCCTCATTTTCATGAGTACTGAACTCGTCAATTATGTCTATCATGAAACATTCATCATTGAATATGGGTTTTGGAACAGATGAAAACAAATTTAATCTCAACCTTCAATTACCAAATGCCATGTCGATTGTGCCAGTCATACAATTGATCAAACATAGGGTTTTTTTGAGGAATGGTCTCCCCAAAATAACATTAGGTTGCTTATCATTTGTAGGACTCGCATATTCTAACACAAGAAAGTCTGCAAGATAATAAAAATCTTCCACCTTTACTATCAAAACAGTTACTATTCCACACAAAAGTTTAAGTGATAAACCAACCAACACCATGGTGGTGTCAGCTTTTTGCAATGGTCCAAACTCATACTAGTCATATAAATTTTCGGGTAAAATACTAACACTTGCTCCAAGATCAAGGAGTGTGTTGGACCCTGAAAGGATCATACATGTCAATTCAATTGGTGAGTTAATGATTAGTCTGCTGGAAATCCCACAAGTCCAAGAACTAATGCGGATGAAGAATCTGATGAGAAGAACAAGTGTTGGCTAATCGCATTTGTAAATGCGGAAGACATAGAACAAATGCTGACAAGTGTTTGTTCTTCTGCATTAACACATGCGGATAGCCTAAAAGATATGCGGACAAGTTTTGTTCATCCGCATTTGCAAATGCGGATGCCCAGACAACAAATGTGCATAAGTATTTGTTCATCCGCATTACCCAATGCGGATGACCAAACTACTAATGCGGATAACAAGAGAAGAAATCATGATCAAGTCTAACTCATCCGCATTTGTCAATGTGGATGAACAGAAGAAATGCTGATGAAGACTTATACTAGTTCTGATGTAAAGGTCAGGGGTAGTTTAGTCATTTTGTAAAAGGCATCTTGTCAGCGTATAAATAGAATAGAAAACCTCGTAATGAGGTGACTGCTGATAGACAATTAGAATATTTTGTGTCTTAGTTTCTCAAGGTGTATTATTATTGTTTATGCTTAAACCCTAGCATTTATTGTAATCAATCACCTTTATCAATACAAACAAGCATTTATGAGTATTTCTTGCATTGAATGTTTATTGATTGTTTGATTCCGTCATACAATCTTTGACTCGATCACTATATTCGATCCCAGTAAGAATCTCTATCTTACTACCCAGTCAATTGGTATCACAACATTGGCTCTCGGTTCTTTTTCAAATCTACCCAAGATCTGAATAGAACTTGATTGATCTAGTGATTGAGTTGCTAATAGAGTGTTCTATCACCTCTACTTATTAAACATCAAAAAATACTCTTCAACAGCTATTATACATACCTTCTCACCTTCAAGAAACAAGCAACAGTCTTCACATTCGAAGCTATGAACAGTTAATATAACAAAAAGTTGCAACAAAAACTCAGAAACATCAACATATCTGATTCTTTGAACTACTTTTGGACGATTTGGACCAGTTAGACTAATTAAACTTAAAACTTATCTAATCTTCATTCAAACAAGTTAAAAACATCTTGTTAAAATGGATTCACATGATTTTTTAGAACTCGGTCACTCTCCAAAATCACCCATGCTTAAACATAAATCTGAGTTTAAGCAATGGAAAATCAGATTCATGAATTACATCACAGGTGTAGATTCGGACTATTGGATCTCAATATGCAAAGGGCCACAAATTCTTGTTACACTGTCTGCAGATCAAGTTGCCATCTACAAAACATCAAGAATACCT
>BJCM01240972.1:0-24560 GCA_018326385.1 Flaveria bidentis | reverse complement strand
AATACATTCAAATATTATAAACACTTATATAATATCATATATTTTGATATTGATGATGTGTTAATGATGCATCATGTAGTTAGTAGGTGCGTTAAAATGATCCGTTCCGAGTAAAATATCAATTTATGCGATTAGGTTTATTTATAAATTCAAGCTTTTCCAATGTATTTTAATTTGGAATCTAAAATACTTGGAAACAATAGAATCTAAATTACTTTGAAATACCTTAATGTACTTATTAGTACATATATATATTAATTATCACTAACGTTCGTGTGTGTCGGTTGTATCGCGTGTAAAAATGGTAATTACGCCAAATCACCGATGCATGAAATGTAATGCATGAAATTTTGCAATATATGAAATTTTTCAATGCATGAAACAACTTTAATAATTGGAATTTAATTGAAAATCAAGTATTATAGGTGTAATTATAACCAAGTCAAGGTCGGGTATTGACTTGAAATTGCCGGTTGTCACATATACCCAATTATACATGTGTCTTCTGCTAAATAAACTCCCTAATAGAACAAAACTAACTCAGTTTCATTTCAACACTCAACGAAGCATTTAAAATAGGTATCGAGTTTAAATATATTTCAAAAAAGAAGCTTAAAGGCTCCTATTTATAGGCTCTTCTGGTAGGATTACAGACTGTAAGGTCCAAAGGTTACAGTTCGTAGGCTTTTTTTTATAACATGGGATATCTTCTGGATGTTTTTTCTAACCTCCTTAAAGTTACGAAAACCTTGATCCACTTCATGATTCCACATTTCATAATTTGCATCTTCTATTTTCCATAAAGTTACAAACCATAAGGTTCAAAATATATGGTCTGTAACCTTGATTTTCATATCTATTTTATTGACAACATTCTGTTGACCGAGTATGGGTACGTAACTACATTTCTAGCATGAGTTATGTTTGATGAAATTTTAAATCTTTCTTTTTTCTTTTAAGCTTGTCAAATTTTGGGGTAGTCAAGAACGAGTACATATAGTCGCACACACAAAAAACCAACAAAGGCAAGAGCCATGTTTACACGCCATTTAAAGATAACATATCAAGGATTAATCAGAGGTAGGATTGTAAGTCACACAAGTATAGAATAATTTGCACACGAGTAATGCTTAGCAGATACTAGATACATATGCTAAAAATAAAAGACAATCAATACCAATGCTAATATGCGACACAATAGTACTATGTGATACCTATATGCAACACACTAAGGAGTGGTTCTCTATGTTTGTCAACATATGCACGTAACCCTAACTTACCAATAGATGCTTAAGAATAATATTTCCAAATGGAATGTAAAAAAATAGTAAAAGAAGAACAATCTTATCCAAGGGCGCCTAAGTTACAATATTCTTATCCAAGCTTTAAAGAATGTAAAGCGCAAGTAAATATTGTATCACAAGAAACACATCAGCCTAGGAAGAGATAATCCCTTGGTCCAAGAAGTAGTAATCAGGGTTTTATTAAAAACATATCATAAGGTTTTGTGATTAGAAACCCTAATCATAGTAAATGAGCCGATACTCGAGAAATTTTGATTACATAATAGAGCAAAAGGTTCAATATCAATTAGGAACTACTATTGTGAATTAGGGTTCAACGAGTAAATAGAAACCCTAATTGTAAATAACCAAACCGCATAAGAAGATAACAATGAGATCAGATATACATAGTGAATCACAACTTTGATACCATGTTAAAATGGTACTCGAACTTAAAGAGATACTTAAACCAAAAATTTGTAAATACAGAATCCCAAAGACAACTTAGAAAAGATGTAAAAAACTATATAAAACAACAAACACCAAAGAAATCATCAACATGGTTATCTAAAACAACCTAAATCACTACCATCTCACGATTAATCACCAAAACCCCTTGATCAATGATAAATACAAAAAGGTTGCGAGAGCGTTTAATGAGGGTCAAATTATAATTTCATGTCTCTCTCACTTATATTTATAACATCTATAAACCCATGGATGAGTACTTGTAATCATGTGCACTTATGATTGGAACATACATAAAGCGGGTACAAGGTTTGAACTCGAGTATTACAGAAATAACCCGATTCAACAACAACAATCCAACAAAAGTAGCTCTGCTCCAATTAGAAGACAAGTCGAAGTACATGAAACCAAGCACAAATCAACAAATATATAATCAATAAGGAATATGTTCAAATAAAAAACACTTAAAACTAAAAAGTATTAGAAGTAATATTAATCATCAATCTTCTTAATCAATGGTTGAGATCATATTACATGAAAACATTCGTTAGATTGATATTTCAAATATAACCACTTTTGTTGACTTTTTACAAGTTCTTCTTAAAAAACGTTCATAACATTTATGTACATCATCATTTTTATATAAAAATTACACCATAAAAACTAACGTTATTTAATCTTTAAAATGATTATAGTATTGTTATATAAAAAGATAATAATATTTTTTATGTTTTAAGCCCATATTTTGTCATTGTTTCTTTTGTGCAGTTAATTGTGTCTTTTTGTTAGTTATTTATTTTTTTGAATAATATTGCGTTTTTCTGAAATCATGAATTTAAAAAAAGTAACACTGGCATAATATTGTTGTGTATATCTAATATGTAAAACATAATTTAATACATTAAAAACGATGTCAAAATAACACAATGTTTTATTGTGTTTTTATTGTCATGCTATCTGAACATTATGAGTTTTGAAAATACGTTGGTGAAATAAAATTACTATATAACTTTAATTATAAAACACAATGATAGAAACAACAAGTTTATATATGTATAAGAACATTGACAAAAATAACACACTGTGTTATCTTTAATACTATGAGTTTTAAAAAATACATTGGTGAAAATATATCGTTTTATATTTCTATTTGTAAAATATAATGATAGACAATAAGATTATATAATTTATAAAAACAATGATAAAAATAACACAACTAATATAAAACGTAAAACAGAAAGATAAATACATATACAATTGACATAAAATATATGACATAATGAAGTGGCATTTGACACAATTAATATATAATATACAATGAGCTGACGTATTTGAAACAATAACCAAAATGTTATCATCTTTAAAATAATAGAATGATACGTGTCAAGCCCACAATCTTTTCTAAATATTCTAAACTAAATATTTTTTTACTATAACCTCACCCTAGTAATGATCTTATATGCTTAAATGTTGAACAATAATGAATATTTTTTCAAGCAATAGATTCAAGATGTTAACAAGTGTATAAGTTTGATTTGGTCCGGCTTAAGTGGAATGAATAAGTTAAAAACTAATAATTAACTTATTTTTAGTGACTCTTAATTAGTTTAATCTTAAATACACTTATGTTGTCTCCCACAGCCACAGGACTTAGAACGTTTGACTTCCAAGCGAGGGATATTGAACTCCCAAATAACTAATTTAAAATAAATAAAACATGTAAACTATCCAGCTAAATAGGCTATAAAAATAAGTTTTGTAGAAGTCATTAACTTCAAATTTCAATATCACTAGATGATCCATTTAATAATCTAAAATTCTACGCCTAGTGTTATAGTAGTTAAACTTTAAAAATATCATTAATTGATCATATAGTTAAACTTTCATATGAGCTAAAATATATTGTTTAATTTTAGGATCCTGATTTTACATAGATAACAATTTCAAGTCATCTTAACAACTACTAAAAACAATATCCGATTTAATATTAAAACGAATCATATCAAATGTGCACATATTAAATAACTATCTATCGATTTTCATTGATCTCCTTCTACCTTTTATATTCTTGTTCATATATAATATATGTGCATAAAACCATATGATGCATATGGGAAATTAAATATCTGTATTTGTAATATGACTAGTTATTAATAAAAAACAGAAAATTCATGAGAATTTGGATTTATATAATATGCAATTTTCTATTAAGAAGAATGAATAATATACAAATACATATTAATAACTTTATATAACCCATACGAGTTAACAATAACTTTATTCAAATTAGTAAGATTTAAATGCAGATACGTAAATTCAAATCATTAAATTACTACATAACAAGTTTTTGTTTTGTCATATTACGCACATGTGCAGGGTTTATATATACTCTATAGTAAACAATTTTTAATATAATGCAAAATATAATTGGAATAAGAAATTTAAGTAATTATGGTGTACTAAGGTGTAAGGTGTTATAGCGTCTCTTTTCAAATGATCAAGTTTCATCGTAGACAAATGATATAGACTTAAGAGTAGATTGGTGGTGTATAAGTTTGTCCTTAAAAATCGATGTATTTTCTTAATTTCTTGCCCTTTTTCCATCTTTCTAGGTTGCCTCATTAGAGCTTGGCCACCACCCTTTTCCCCTTTCATTTTGATAGCACCATTTAAATGACGACTTTCATCCTTTCTTTTTTCTCT
Organism: Flaveria bidentis; assembly: GCA_018326385.1. NCBI lineage: Eukaryota > Viridiplantae > Streptophyta > Magnoliopsida > Asterales > Asteraceae > Flaveria > Flaveria bidentis. The sequence goes on along the minus strand of BJCM01240972.1, from coordinate 20,106 downwards.
TCATATTGTAGCATCTTGATAAGGCATTGTATTTTTCTCCTTTAGACCTTTAAATTATCTTTTACGATGCCAATTGTCTTTTGCACACCTTTAATCTTGATGTTTTTTTTCTTTTCTCTCTAACTGAGCCTTTCCATTTCCTATCATCCATTGATATTTTCATGTGAAGGTTTATTTACTACAACATTTTGTTTCTCTGCTTCGTATTAGTTTTCATAGTATCAATATCGTTCAGGCATCCCCACACATGACGGTTTGATTTCATTCTGTTGGAATATAACAATTTGTATTAAAAACGATGGCATTCCACGTAACCGAGATCTAAGAGAGTTGATGGCATAATTCTCATTCACTTTTTCCTATTTGTGTAGTAGCATAGCTTCTCATTTAGTTAAATTTGTTTTACAAGGCCTCAACTTTTAAGTTCCTTTTAAGACCTAAGGTTAATCCTCCCTTTCTGTTATCTTGCTTGTGTGAAGGAGCTAGTTTTTGCGATGATGGGTTTATTCATTATATATAATTAATGTGTAAGCTAAAATCTCTCTCTTTTGCTTCAATTACCAATGAGCAGTTGTAACATCTTTTATTTGGGATTCATATTTCTAGGTGATGAAACTGAAAGTCGTGAATTACACTTTGAGATTGTAGTTATTCGATGATTTTAAATGAATATATCAATGTTATAAAATTCAATATATACATAATCCATTTACATTACATTAAAATGTCTAATATTTTTACATAACATAAATTAGATTCTAACCTGCAATCAACTTGTCATTAGAGCATAGAATCCAAAGACCACAAACTCTAAAATTAAGTGTAATGCACCAACAAGCTCTAATAATGTAGGATTCTTTGGCTTAGTTATAAAATTGATCGATAATAATCTAGGTATTTGCTTTATTAGAGCTTTTGAAATGGTAAATTTGTATATTATTAATCAAGTTTAAAAGTGTTTAAATTAGATCATTTAAGTTTAAAAAATATTTCAATCAAGTCATTCAGTTTTCATGTTTCATTTAAATTATATGTATTAGCATGCTTTATTTGTCCGGTTAGGATAATTGTTTTTTAATGTTGATGTGGAATGGTTACATGGATTTTAGGTTTTTTTATAATTGACATGTCTTTTCTAATATTTTATAATATAGTTTACATATATTGAAAATCCAACTCCCACATTTTAGCCTTCATTTCTTTCTTGACATAAAAATTACGACGATGATTCGATCTGATGGTTTAGTAATACAATTCGGGCAAATTATACGTGAGTGGTCTAATTGAGATACTTTTAAAACCCGATTGTTATTATGTGATATTTTCTCTTTTTTGAATAGACACTAAAGATAACAAGCCTAGTTTTAAAGAACTTTTATATTATAAAAAATAAATTGTTATTTTCCTTTCTGTGGTATAATCACATTTGACATTTCCATCTAAAATAGTTTTTTTACATCTAGCTTTTCAAGGTTTTAACGCCATTAATTTAAAATTAATAGGATAAATGTTTTTGGATGATAAAAATACTTTTTTAAAACCTTGGGGAGTCGCATGTTTAAAAGAACCCTTTTGAATAAAAATGCAAATGTGTACAAACTAGTGGAAGAACAACAATTCACTCTTTATTGCCGAGAATCAACATGTTGTGCCGGGTGACTGGAATACTCTGAGGTCAGCTGAACAGGCTGACAATCGGCAGAAGATGCTCCAACCTATGGTGTATCGGTTGTTATGCCAATAGCAGCGCCGGGCAGCTAAGTTGGTATGGAAGAACAGCTGCGCCGCGGGAAATCCTTCTCTATACAAGTTCTCGGATGAGGTTTTTGAACAGAACTTCGATAGGCGGGAGGTGTAAGCACCGCGAGGTGTGAAGCGATCTCGTACTAAACGAAAGAACTTTCACTTTCCATAACCAAAATGAACGAGGAGGCCATAGAGAAAGTATTTTTTATTCCTTTGTCTCGAACTTCGTGAAGAACTCCTTTCTATCCCTCCCTAGTTACGAACAAAAAACTGCTTCCATTCCACTTATCGATCCCGGCCTAGAAAAGCGACCGACCAGGGCCCTATTGATGAATGAAAGAAAGGCTTTATGAGCCTTGTAAGCCCACACCTGTGTAGAGTGGATCGTTCAACACCTGCGGCACAAACCCATTTTTGACCTAAATCCGGATACTCCGCAATTTCCAATCCCTGCAGTAGGAGGGGATTCCGAAGTACTCTTGTGCACCTACGTTACTCGGCTCGCGCGCAACCCCGCCCCGTTATGTTATAGAAGAATTGAACTTCTTGCTGGGTTGGTTATTCAGAGTCATCAATTGGCTTTCTTATAAAATATAATAAGTAGTTTCATTTCCCTTTTTGCATTTCATTATTTATCATTTTTACGTGGAATCGTTTTATTATCTTTGGAATTATGCTATGGTTTCGATGAGGACATTCTAGTGGTAAATAATATATATAATAAAAAAAGATTAGAAAGGATACATAACAATTTATGATTAACTCTAAATTTGTGTTTTCCACTTTAGAAAGGATAATGATTTTAAATATGTAAACTAAATAATAAAATATTAAAATTACAAATATTTCTATTATAATAATTTATTAAAATATACTAAACTATATGATTTCTATTATAGCTTATTTTAAAAAAGATATTATAATTTATAATTTTTATTATCTTGATTTATAGTTTTTTTAGATATTCACTTTTGTTTTATTTCATGAATAATGGCATGTAACACATAAAACATTGATAGAAATTAATATTTTAACATGTTAAAATTTTTCATTCATATAATACATGGGTTGCTAACATATTATAAATGTAAAGCATTTAACTAAAACGAAATAGCTATAAAAGTTTTATCTAACATATCAAAAGTTACGTATATACTTTTAAATATTCATAACATCCTAAGTTACCTTATTAATAAGCAAGTATGTTATAACTTATATTACGCTTCACATTTCACAATAATATTTAAAAATGCTAGTTAAATTGGGATTTTAAAAAATAAATAAAGATGTTAATATATCAACATCCTACCCATTTCATCTTATTTGAAAATTACCAATTCAAGTGGGAGGGCCCACCGGTAACATGCACAATCATGTACTCAACTTGTTAAATAAATAATTAAAAACGGATTGATGGTGACAAAATTATATAACTAAAGTAAACCTCAATTATTACTAAAGAACACACGTGCGCACAAGTACAAAAACTTATGTTGTTTGTGGAAGTTTGGTGGAGTTCAACTAACAACTACTTTGAAGCACCTAATGTGAACCAAGTTGGTGATTTGTTTTGTGTAAACGATACGATGAAGCAATTAAGATATATTTTTAAATATTATATGAAAATTTATCAAGTTATGCATGAAACATGTCACTTCTAATATGACTGATTGTTTAAATTTTATAATGAATAAAATAAAAAATTTAAAAATAGAATTTAAGAATGCGTGTTAGCGGTGCTAAAAAAACAAATCATCAACTAATATCATTTAAAATATTTAAATCTACTAATTTTTTAAACCAAATTATATTTTTTTAGAACATCGATCTAACCATACTTATAAATTTACATTATCTTTATCACAAGACTCGAATCCTTAACTTTATACGAAAAAAGATTGTTACACACTAGATACCAATAGGTTTTAAGCCCTTTGATAATTTCATGTATTTTCTAATCTACTTATCAACCTGGTTGTGTAATTAATAATTATTTTTGATTGACTATTTAAGTACCAAAAGTAATAAAAATAAAATAATAATCAAAACCACAGAATTTGGCCTTGCACGTTGGTTTTGCTGGACTTCACGCTAACACGTTCTCCTTCTTTCTATTTTTATTTTCGGTTATCTTATAATAATGAAAACATAAAAATACGTAGTTGTTGCGAAAGAACATTTTTAATCTTATGCACTAATTATTCGAAAAGCTTATATTATTTAACTTAAAGAAATTCACTGTATTACAAGTTGATTGTAAAATTATATCAAAATCAATAATAAATTAATAATCAAACAATTTCACCAATCAATCAAGTAATCAAGACAAATATAAGACATAAACAATAAGACAACAAATTAGATCGAATTTTACGGGATATTTAGAGGTTTACATTTGTTACTTTTATATTAAAAGATGACAAGTTGTGTTTTCCTTTATTAATTTTTTGATTTAGTCTTGCACTTATCTTTATCCTGTAACTTGAAGGTGTTCTGATTATGTTGATACAGCACTGTATTTATTTTATAATTTCTAATTTAGAAAGACTTCTAATTTATTTGTAATCTAATTCATTACTTGTTATGTACAGTATTGAAATTTTGACTTGTAGTATAGAAACAAAATTCTTACCATTATACCTGTCTCTTTGGGATTGTTAGAATTTTTTTAGAAAGTTTTGAGTGACAATGTTGTTTATTTATTGATAATAAATAACGTTATGTTTATTATAAAAAAAATATTATTTGAAGTGCGATTAGATAACGCATTAGATTACAGTGGTTACTGATAGCTAGACATTATGTATTTTAATCTTGACCTAATGAATTTCCATTTAATTATGGTAATAATTAGAGTAAGTTATACAAAGAAAACCTTTATATTTGTAAACAATTTTATTTTTTGACTTTTATTTTTAATAATTACACTGTACAACCTTTATGTATATGGTTTTTTCATCTTTAATCCGTTAGTCTAATGATTGTTAATTTGAATCGTTAAGTTATATCACATAATTATTACATGAATATAGATGTGTAGAAAACCCATTCATGCAACACAATCCAAAAACAAATCGATGCATTAGGAAAATGATCGGTAATACGTTGAGACGGACAAGTAACATCTTAAACAAATTATATATATTTGTATCAACACTTTTTTAAAACTAGTTTAATATAAGTGATTATGTCATATGATTTAAATATCAACAATAAACTTAATGTGTAATAATTAGAATGTATGCCACATTATAGAACTAGGATTTCGATTTCGACAAAAGCATCTAAATAATTTCACATTGGCATACATTTTAATTTCTATGTATTAAATTTATTATTAATACTCAAATCATATTATAAAATAAATTTTTGTAAAGTAGTTTTAAAAAATTGATGATAAAAATATATGAAATAATTTAAGGTTTACTCGTCAATCTCAATATTTACTAGTCATATTTTTCTAAATAACTTCATGTAACTTGTATTCTAATTCTTAGTATCAAGTTATTATTGATTTATAAATCATATGAAAAAGTAAACTTTTATAGAACTAGTTTGAAAATGGTGATTATAAAAATATGTAAAATTTGTTTAAGGTTTTACTCGTCGTTTCAACATTTTACTAATCATTATTGCCTAATATGTTGATTTGCTTTTGGATTGTACCACCTAGAATTTTTTTAACATGTCTACCATCATCATATGATAATTATGTGATTTAACTTAACGATGCCCTAACGATTATTACATTAAAGGACCAAAGATGAAACAAATCATATACATAAAAGTTGTTTAGTGTAATTATTAAAGATAAAAGTTAAAAAGTGAAATTAATTACAAAGATAAAGGTTTTTTTGTAATTTACTCTAATATGTAAATGTTTTTCTATATTTATAATATATAGAAGGTTATGGTTTTTATTGTACTATAAACTTAAAATGTGTCTAATGATGGTCTTATAGAAAATATAAAAGCTAGACTTCTGTCAAAATTGCTCTATTATGTGATCTAATTAACTTAACGATGCCCTAACGATCGTTAGATTAAAGGACCAAAGATGAAACAAATTATATACATAAAAGTTATTTATTGTAATTAGTAAAGATAAAAGTTAAAAAGTGAAATTAATTACATAAAAGTTGTTTAGTCTAATGATGGTCTTATAGAAAATATAAAGGCTAGACTTCTGTCATAATTACTATGTACATCATCATATTGTTACTATGTTGTATATATTATGTGCTATGATGTACAAATCATATGGTATGTGTTTGATTTGACCTAGTTAAATATAATATTGAGTAGGCAAGTCTCCTTGAATGCATAACTATGGGGCAGTGGTGATATGGGCCTTTTTCAGTTTTGTACGTATATCACATTCATCAAACTCATGATTTATTTCAACTGGAAAATGATAATAAAAATAAGCAAAATTACACATATATATGCAATCACAGCTATCATGATTGGGTATTTGTTCATGTGTCAAAGGATTTCATTGCTTCTTGTAGATGGATTTGTGTTCATCTTTTTTGTAATGTGAGAGTTGTGTGATGCTTAAAATGTTAAGGAAACTTATGTTTCTTGAAAGCATTTGTGGTCATTGTTATTATCTTGTTATTACAACATGATCTTCAATAGTTCACATCCTCAATTAGGTGTGACTGATTGTAGCAATTTTCAACTGCCTTCCTCCCCATTTGTAGCTCTTATGTGTAAAACCACTCAAAATACTATACACGTTAAGAAGAAGGATTTATATTTAAAAACAAAAAGGTGAAATGATTTTTGAGTCAAGAAAATCTACTTGATCAACTTGGTTGAAATAATGTGCTTTAAGCTAATGAGTGAAGCAACCAAGGCCACTAGAAACATGTTAATTGACATCCAACGTCGTGATTTCCTGAAGCGACATGATGCACTAACATTTTATACTAAGGCATGCTTATACATATGATGTATATTGGCTATTATTTTTATATTTTATTTATCAAAGAAGAGATATATAGAAAAACTAAGAGTTATCAAATAAGAACATGAGAGAAAAACTAACAAGAGAAGAGAGAGGTTGGGGTAGTCTATCATAGGTATAAGAGAGAGTGGTTGAGAGAGAGTGTGTGTGCGCGCGCGCGTACGAAGATGAAAAAGTGTGAGAGTGTAATTAGAATGTAAGAGTATTTTGATGAATATGATAAGAATCCATAATTGTTTGTAACATATCACCTTGTATAATTGTAATTAGTTATACACAAACATTCTTTTGTGTTACATATCTTTTTGCATATTTTCATTTATCTTACTTTTTCTTGCTTGAGAACTAACATGTGAAAAAAATATAATCTACAACTTTTAGAAGGAAAAAAATTGCCTGTAAAATATTTCTTGAAAATTTATTTGTTGAAAACAATGTGTAAACAAATTGGCAGTAAAAAGAAAAATCAACGAAACACAAAGAAATATAGTGGTTCATGGTGTTAATTAACTCAACTAACATTCACTTTTTGATATCTATTAATTAAAGTTTGCTCACTAGAAACTTAACTATAAGAGGGTAGAGATTACATTTATAACTTCACACTCGTAAGGTAACATCTCTCTTTTTTTTTAATGGTAAATCTATTTATAACTTCATTGGGCAGTGATCACCATTCTAACTTCACGCTAACAATGGTAGTGATGAGTTCACAAATTCTCTCTAATCTTGATACGAATGACCTCTCTCAAACAACCTATGTGTTTTAATATGAATATTGCAATGGGCATCACAAACACCTTTTATCTTGCTAGCCTTTCATCTCTCTCAAATATGACAAGTGTTTAAAGAGATTATAATGCCCTAGAAGTTAGAAGTTTGTATATTAATACAATAATGTGGCTTAAATGTGAGAAGAATTCTTAGTCAATAAAAGAAGAAACACAAGTGGAACCTTGACCTTCAGGTGGGTTGTCATATCTTTGTATTATGTAGAAACATAATATAAAAATAGACAGAAAACTAATGACTTGCTTGATTTCTCATAAATTGGATGAGTGTCATGTTAACATTAATATTACCGTACTAGATGAGTATATTCACATTTATATTATTTATGTTATCTGTGTACACTTCAAAATTGTCAATATAAAGGTAATTTGTAACACAATCGGCAATACTTTAATGCCTTATCCTAGAAACTTTGATGAAAGCCTTTTAGCAGTGACTAATTTAACTATTAGGGAAACCGGTTATGCACCTTAATAAATGCTAATGTGGTGTGATTCCGATTTGAACATTGTAATTGTATGGTAATTACTCATGATGTTTGTGTTAATGATGTCTAGGAGTAAGTTATAAGAATCTTGGCCCATTTAAGTAGTAGTGAATTAGATATTAGTATGGAAAAAGTATTTAGCCATCATCATTAAGACATTAATCATTTTGTTTAAAAGCCAACCAAGCAATGATTCTTTAACAATAGATATAATGTATGGTCGCTTAGACACTAAACACAAAACGCATATGGTTTTTGTAAATTAAACATGACACTTTACACAATAACACATTACATTTTATTTCTTAATGGACCGAAAGTCCATGTGTGGCCCAGCGTTACATTATAAGTAGGCCCATCACCATGTGAAGACCTAGTAAAATACTTAAATGTTGAATGAATATTGTTGGGCCTAGTGTAAGAGCTATTAATATTTTTTTCACTAAATAAATACAAATTAATAAACGTTTAATTCATTGTTAAAATTTTCAAATAAAACCATAAATATAAATATTTGATGTGTATTTACGTGCAAATGTGTAAACAATCAATGTGCTTGGCTTTACATCCATCCAATTTTTGATTTTTTTTATGCAAGCTTCTAACGACATTTAACAAAATTGTATTTTTTTTGTGAACAAAATATATTTATTTCATGTTAAAATGCAATATTTTCATTTGATACACAACTTAACAAAAATGGTACGAGCTATTTGCAGAAGACGTATGCCATTAACTTTCGTATGGGATGTAACCCCTATGTCACATGATGATTGTAAACCCCCGAAAAAAAGACGTGTGCAGAAATCAAAACTAAAGACATTTCAATAGGGGCCATAGTGTCAAAGCTATTAATATTTTTTATTAAAGAAATACAAAATGATAAATGTTTAACTCAAAATAAAACTATAAATATGAATATATGATGTGTATTTACATGCAAAATGTGTTATCTAACAATGTGTTTGGCTTTACATCCATCCAATATTTTATGCAAGCTTCTAACGACGACATTTACAAAGTCGTACTTTTTGGTCTTTGAACAAAATAATATTTATTTCATGTTAAAATGCAATTTTTTCATTTGATACACAACTTAACAAAAATGTTTAATTACTATTTAGTGTTTAATGTACCTTTTAACTTTAAATTAAAAAAAAGTAAACTATAAATAAATGCATCAATATCATTTTAACTTTTGTGTCAAAGATAGGTATTTAAAAAATAGATTGAATAATCAAGATAATATTGCTCATGAGTTTTGATTAGATATCATATTATAAGACATCACACTTTCTGAAAATAACCTACTAAAATATTTTCACATATTTATTATAACATATATTGATCGTATATCACTAATAAATAAAATAACCTTAAGAGAAATAATGCATTCTTTTCTAAAAGAAGAAGAACTTCATTTGTTTGGATTTGTAAAAAAACATTATTTTAAACTTTTTCAATGAAAACGTAACACATATAAAATAATTTAGAATATTTTGTCAATCTCCCACTAAGGATTCATTTGCAAAAACAATTAAATACTATGTTCAACTATAAAGTTCTACGAGATTTCGATCTTAATTTGTACCAAATGATTAGAAATGTTGTGGATGAAGGAACCGCTAGCTTCCCTCTACAAGTATTAAGTATGCACACCGAAGATTGAGATTCAAAGCATTCATATCTCATTCCTATTTTTATTCATATAATTACACTAAAACCCATCATTTATTCTTTATCCTTTCAATTAAATAATATATTTTTATATATTTTTATTATCTTTTCTCTCACATTCACTTTCACAATCACTTTTAAAAATATTAAAAAAATTATAAGAGTTGAACAGTAAATCTTTAAATTTACAGATGAACATTAACATTTTTTCTCTCCTCCACTCACAACACTCAAATCATTCTATATAATTTAAAGACTAACACTCACATAATTATAAGATATGAGCTGTGAATGCTCTCAAGCGGTGATCATCCTCAAAATTTCTCACTCTTTAGGTAATTTAGGTAATGATAACCTCTTTCAAATTCTTACGGTAGTCGGGTAGTGATGATCAACCCTTTTAATTTTTCACTAACTTGGTAGTGGTCACCCATAAACTACACTTCTAATATTAGTAAGATCCTATCTAACTAAAATTGAGCGAATGACTAATATTAGTAGTATCCGGTTCATTGTCGAAAAGCGTCACTAAAACCGGTGTATAAACCCTTATATTTACATATATATCAAGAACTTTATTGAAGCTACTAGTTTGAGAACAATGTTTAAACGATGTTCAAACTTATTCATAGTTGTTAAAAACACCAATTGTAACATCGATGATATTAACATGTTTAAAAATGAAGACATTTAAGTAAATATTACATTTTTATTTTTCATATATTGAACCCAATATAAATTTCGATTGTTTTATTATAAAAACATCTATCTCAATTTATGTTTTTTCTTTCTTTTTTCATCCTACTAACTACTTGATTATTTAGTAAGAAAATATAGCTTGTTGAACTGGTCGAAGAGTCACCAAGTCACATTATATCTTAATATTGAGGTTTTCGTCAAGGACATCACGTCTATTAAATCACTAGTGAGACTAAGTATGCATAATAATAGAGGGTTCAAAACTATCACATACCTATATGACAATATTCAACTGTTGAAATTGTATCTTAATTTTGAGGGACTATGGATTGAGATCCATTCTTTTGGGGTTTGTTAGAGAAAATATATGAAAATAAGTTTTTTTATATGAGAAAAATGATGTTTTGTTTATTTTCACATGTGGTACATTGTTGAAATTTTTTTATTATATCTTTCTACTATATTTTTATAAACTAGAAGGGTATCCGCGTAATACGATGGACGATATTTTACATCTAACACGTGTTTCTAATATTTTGTTATTCGTATAGTATTTTTACAAAATTTTATTATGTTTTTATAAGCTAAAATTTAAGACACCAAATTAATGGGTTATGCATAACTACTTGTACTTTTGTGCATATATTATTGTACCTTATAAAATACAGATCGGTCTAGCAAAAAGTTTACATTAAAACGTTTAAAAAACACAAGTTACAATTATAGTCTTAAAAAGTTTTTAAATGTGATAAATTAAAAAACATAGCTGACCATCTTAAACAAATTAAGTTTTTTTGTTTATAAGTAGATAATATAAAATTTTAATGTAAGTGGTAGTAAGTGTAAGGTTATAACTAATTGTAAGGGTAATATGTAAATAATATAAATAAAGTAATTGTTTTTAATTTTATGGTATCTTAAAACCTCTCTCATATGCTTTATATATAATATTGATAAAAATTCATATATTAGACTCGATTAATTCAAGAATTCGAAATTCCATTCGTGAATCACCTCTAGTTCGAGCATGTATGCATGTATGACATTTAAAAAAAAGATTTTTGGAGAAACTATCTCATCCAACATTTTCACCACAAAATTCTATAGATATGTTATTATAAAAGAATTGCATTTCTTTGAATTGCTTACCATTTCTTTAAATCCTTGGTGGTACAATTTGTTTTGTTTAAAGAATTACATATTCAAACAAGTAAACATATTCTATGGCTGATACATGTAGGGCAAGATTATAGTAAGAAGAATAATGTTTAATCTAAAAAGTTAAAAAGGATTATAGGTTTGACACGTGTTTTTTTTTTGTTTTTAAAAATGAGGGTATTTTTGTTATTACGTCAACTAAATCAGCTCATTGTGTTAATACATTTAGTGTGTCATATATTGCATATCATTTGTTATGTGTATAAATCATTGTGTTTTACGTTTTAGATAATTTTGTATTATTTGTTTTTATCGATTATAAACTTGTAATCTATCATTTTATTTTACAATTAGAACTATACAATAATATACTTTCACCAATTTATTTTTTAAAACTTATAGTGTTGAAGATAAAATAATCTGTTATTTTTGTCATTATTTTTAATAGATTATATAAACATGTTGTTATCTATTATTGTGTATTACCATTAGAAGTACATCAACTATATTATGTCATCACTTTATTTTTCAAAACTTATAGTATTCACGATTATACAATAACGATCAAAATGCATAATGAGACATTGTGTTATATTGTCTTTGTTTTTAATGTATTAGATTAATTATTGTTAATTTATTATTGGGTTTTACATATTAGAGATATACAATAATATTATACTATTATTATATTTTGTAAAATTCTTCACTTTAGAAAAACACAATAATATACAAAAAAACACAACTAACAAAAAGACACAATGAACTCGTTTAAAAACCTAAAAAAATGTTTTTTATGTAACAATATTGTACTCGTTTTAAATATAAAAAATGCTCGTTTTAAATATAAAAAATGTTTTTTATGTAACAATATTAAGCTATAACAGTAACTTTCAAAAAAAGTTATACAATTTTAAACCTATAAACATCTAATATATTTAACAAAATTTACATGTCGCACCAACTCTTCTCTACATCATTTTACTTCAATATTTTCAAGAAAAATAAAAGGCATCCTTGGCTTGTCCTCTCAAAAAGGTAGATCAAGCCATGGGAAAAATTAAATTAAAGAATTAAACTCGAAATTGCTTCTTAGCTTTAACGAAAGTAAATATTTTTTTTCAAAAGTTAAAAACAACAATTACAATCTTAAAGTTTCGTTATTTATTGCAATTTCAGCCTAAATTTTACGTACTTTATATTGAAAACTAAAACAGTTCATACACTTTTAAACTAAAATTCAATAAATTAAAACTTGTAATCTTTTACGAAAACAAAAACGTATATATTATTTTATCAAAATCTCACCATCGTATCGTCCTCTTCACACCCTCTTCCCCGATCACATCTCCACCATGCCACCACCGTCATCTCCGCCGTGCACCACCGCACCACCCCTCACCACCATCCTCTTCCTCCTCCTCCTCACCGCCGCCCTCCTCCCCTCCCCCACGACCCCCCAACAACACTCCGACCTCGACTCCGACTGCACCAACCGCTGGATCCACATCCGCCACCTCCCCCCTCAATTCAACCTCCACATCCTCACCAACTGCTCCGCCCAACACCACCCCTTCGCCACCGACCTCTGCCCATTCACCACCAACCACGGCCTCGGCCCCAAAACCCACAACCAATCCCACTCATGGTTCCGCACCGACACCGCCCTCCTCGAACCATTCTTCCACCGTCGTATGCTCGAATACCCCTGCCTCACCAACGACCCCTCCGCCGCTGACGCCATCTTCCTCCCCTATTACGCCGCCCTTGACTCCCTCCGATACCTCCACGGCGCCGATTACAACTCCTCCGCCCTCCACGGTCTCCACCTCCACCAATTCCTCCGCCGTGACTCGCCGGAGATCTGGCGCCGCCGTGGTGGCCACGACCACTTCCTCGTCCTTGCTGGGTCGGCGTGGGATTTCACTCAGCCGTTGGGGAACGATCCCGTTGTGTGGGGCACTTCGTTTCTTGAATTGCCCCAGTTTTTTAACATCACAACCCTAACCCTAGAATCGAGAGCTTACCCTTGGCAAGAACAATCGATCCCTTATCTTACGTCTTTTCATCCCCCCAATTTAGCGCTTTTCGATTCGTGGATCAGAAGAGTCAATCGATCCAAAAGATCGACGTTGATGCTGTTCGCCGGTGGCGGTGGGATCTCCTCCGCCCCCAATGTTCGCCGGAGTATTAGATTAGAATGCGATAACAGCTCAATCATCGATGACAAAGATCGCAATTTGAATGAGTATGACACCTTGTGTGAGTTTATTGATTGCTCTAATGGAGTTTGTGAGCATGATCCGATCAAGATCATGAAGCCAATGCTGCATTCGAGTTTCTGTCTGCAGCCTCCGGGGGACACGCCGACGAGGCGGTCGACGTTCGACAGCATTGTGGCGGGGGGTATACCGGTGTTTTTCGAGGAGTTGTCGGCACGCAGGCAGTATGGGTGGCATTTGAAGGAGGATGAGTATGATGAGTTTTCGGTGATGATACCGAAGGAGGATGTGGTGTTTCGAGGGGTGAGTGTGATGGAGGTTTTGAAGGGGATTTCGAAGGGGGAAGTGAGGAGGAAGAGGGAGAAGTTGATTGAGATGATTCCGCGGGTTGTTTATAGGAAGCATGGGAGCTCGTTGGGGTTGAGGACGAAGAAGGATGCGTTAGATATTGCTATTGAAGGTGTGCTGCAGAGGATTAAGAGCAGAGTTGAATGCCTTGGTGATGATCAGTGACAGATTTTAAGGACTTTGGTTGTAAGTTAATACGATTATACGGTTATGTTTGTTTGCTGATTTACTTGAGTTTGTAGAAAGATTTAACCTTTGAGCAATTTTAAAGAATCTTAGTATGAAAGTTTATTATTTGGGTGTTTTCAAGTAGTTACATTGGCACAAATACCATTCCATTTAAACTTTAAAGTCACTCATACATACACTTCCATAAGGTATAACCCTCAAAAGCAAACTGAAGTCCATGAAACATAACTAAACAAGAACAATGTTCAGACATCAAGCAATGGAGCTTAAAGAGACCCATTTACATGTTGTAGCTTAGAGGAATTTGGGTCAAAACTACTTCATGTTGGTACAACTTTATATTATACAAACAACAATAACAGATGTATAGAAAGTCAACAGTGATAACTAACTATAGCTGCAGGCGCGGGGGCGCACCTTGTGGTACCATGGTCAACCTACTCCCATCTTTTTCACGTTTTGTGTAGAGTATAACACCGGAATTTCGATTGACACCAATCTTTTTCGACGAGCAACAACACTGATGTAATTAAAAAATATATATATATAAACGTTTAAGTAGGAGTATTAGTGCAGGTTCATGGATTCAGTTTGTTATTAGGTTGCAATTTTAGAACTTAAAACTGAGGAGTGAAGAACATGTACTCATCATAGTATTCTGATGTGTAGGTTTGATTCTGAATTTTTGCCCATTGAAGTTACTTATGAAGTTTTTTCGATTTTAGTTGTTTTTTTATTGAAATTTTAGTGATAAAAACCCAAAATGACCTGAAAATTCTAACAATGTATTGATACGAATCTAGGCGCCTAACAAGTTCGACAACAATAGGAAAAAAATCTTGATTCTGTCACTGCGATAACTGAACTTCAAACAACATTGTCAGGAACAAATTCGACCTGCTTATGAATGAGTCGATTCTTGTTAAAGTAGCAAGATTAGTGAACAATAGTTGCAATCTTATTCATGTTTTTAGGAGTTCATAACTAAGAAGAAGGTGAAACAGAAAGCAAAACAAAATTGATGAGATTTTAGATTTTTGAACCAATGTACAACATCTTTCTTCTTCATGCTCACACTCACCAAATAACTTGCAGTATACAAAACAATGGTAAAAAGACAAATCTAACCCCATCTCAGGATAGCAGAACCCCATGTAAGACCAGCACCAAAGCCAGCAGTTGCTATGGTTTGACCTTGTTTGACTTTCCCGCTTCTAACCGCTTCGTCTAATGCCAACGGTATAGAAGCCGCACTTGTGTTGCCATAGTTCTCCAGATTTGATATCACTCTATCCTTTGGAATTTCTAGTCTTGTTGCTACTCCATCAATGATCCTCTTGTTTGCCTTCATGTTAAATTACAAAAATACCCTTTAAGTTTACTAAAGCTTAAAGCACACGACCACTTTATGAATGAGTCGATACAAGTTATGATTTATTCCTAACAACTCAAACAGATAAAAGATATTGCTTAAAATAAAACGGGTACCCCCACAGAATATATTGAATGCACTAAACCTTCTATATAATTTATTCAGAAGATCTGATTATTCCTGAAATAATGTCTTCTGTAATTATATTTGCATGCTACTTGTGTGTAAAAAGCTTTGAAACAGTGGGGAAAAAGCGTATCGGATCAACTGTATAAAAATATACTTTTTTGACTTGTATCCGACCCTATTTTGCCACGTCTAAAAGAAAGAAAGACACATGAGCAGCCCTGTGTGGGATCCACGACAAGTTCGGGTTCATACCTGATGGAGCAGTAGCCAGTCGATATCTGAATGGCTAAGACCAGCATTAGCTAGTGATGCCTCAATGGTCTGCGGCACAACACTAACAGCAAACCGAAAGACTTCTGTTCCATTCATTTTTATACATGAAAAAGACGAGCGGTTTGGGGGAAACCCTAGGACCGAACCATTTGTACCCGATTCATGATTTCTTTCGTTTTCTTTGACTCCAGCATTCAGGTGCCTGTTGGGGAGCAGAGGTATGAAAAAGTTTCACACTTTGACAACATTTAAAGTGAATGTAAACTATCTGTTTTTAAGTAATTATGAACACCTGTTGCCATCACCATCACTGTGCAAGTCAAAACCAAATAAACCGTCCTCTTCGCTATCACATGCCTGCAGGAAATGCAAGAATTAGTGTCCTGCAGATCTACATGATTACTGAACTTACAAACAGTTTAAACCATGAAAAAGAGACTCATGAGACGAAGCTGAAAAGAGATGGCAAGATGGGCGGGTTGGGTAGCCGGTCAAAATGGGTTTGGGTTGAACACTTGAACCGCCCACTCCTCACTACGGGGAAAAACACACCTAGTTGGGTTGTAAACACTTTTTTATTTACATATTTAACATGTTGATTTTGATTACAAATACAATATGTTCACAATAATAATCTAAATCTTCGAACAAACTCATTACAAAGGTTGTATGCACCAAAATATAGACTTCGGGACACTTTAAACCCGTTTGATCTGTTCAACCTATTCTCCTTTTAGCTAAAAAGTTTTATTTGACCCGTTTAAATCAAAACACAACCCAAATCAACCAGCTCATAAGTAAATGGGCCAGCTTTAGTGTTGATTGACCAAAATCAATGAAATAATGTGGTTGGAGGATGATTGGTAGTCAAGAAAACCTCAAGCAGCCCCATGTGTATTAAATATTCATCATTCCCTCCATAAACCAATGCTAATGCTGTGAGCCCAAACCCCATGTTATTTGTTACTCAGTAGGACACAAATGTCACGATGTTAAAAACACATAGAACACGCCATGGTGAAGGTTAAAACAAGTGGAGTAACATACATCAGTTGTTGAAAAGGGAGTTCATAAAAGAGTACGCCATTTTGTACGTGTGTTTTCAGTACTCACTCTTTTACTGATTGTCAAGTATCTGATATACCCTTTAGTGAATACAAAAGAGAGAAACCATACAAACCCAAATCAACACAAACAATATATTTATATGAGTACAACATCAAAATGTAATTGATATAAAAAACTCAGTAAGAAAATCACAATACCTGGACCAGAACTGCACCAGCAGCATCACCAAAGAGAATGCATGTGCCTCTATCGGTCCAATCAACATAACGAGAGAGTGAATCTGCTCCAATCACAAGCACATTTTTGAAACCACCTCCTGAAAATACAAGTCAAAAAGGTCAAACTTACCGAAAATCGAAACAGGTGAAGATATAAGATGGTTACTCAATAGACATTAGACCAAAGTAACTTGCTTTTTTATGCAACAACACTGAAAAACAAAAAGAAACCTTGAAGAAACTTTATAAAAACATGTTTTGTACCTCGAATATAACAAGAAGCAGATACAAGGCCCAATACAAACCCACTACAAGCAGCTGTGATGTCAAAAGCAAGTGGATTTCCTTTGCATCCAAGTGCTTTTTGAATCTAATATACGAAAACAAATAAGCATCATTAAAAACATCCTAAAATAAGGACATTCATAAAAGGAAAAACACAATCAAGAAAAGCGTTCAATATTAGTTACAGGAAAACAAGATTAATCCACGTCATCAGGTTCAACCTGGGGAGCACCACCAAATAGATCTTCTGGAGTTGATGTGCACAACAAGATAAGATCCACCTCATCAGGTTCTACTTGTGCCATTTCAAGTGCTTTTTGAGCCGCCTCTGCAGCCAGACCGGTTAAACTTTCGTTTCCTGTGGTTGAACGCGCCAGATTACAGCCATATTATGGTAAAGATATGCATATATGATATATTCCATGATAACTAAAACAAAATAGAATAATCAATATTAACCAGTTAGAATTCGTCGATTGTGAATTCCAGTTCGCGCAGATATCCATTCATCACTAGTATCAACAATCTTAGCAAGATCATCATTAGAAATCTGAAGATTCGGTACCGCTGATCCACATCCAACTAGCTTGCACCCCTTGCTTACAAGCCTGTTATTTATTGATTTTGAACACATCAAAATATCTTAAATTGTCAAATCTTGTGTATTCATATGCAAATACGCAACTACAAATAGGGCTAAACAATCTTTGATCAGTTCATCATTACCTCAACACAATCTCAATATCACCACCACAACAACTACAATTAATTGCATCAAGCAATTGAGATGAATATATTTCATCAAAGATAACTAACTACAAGGGTATACACTATACACTCTCTTGTTTTTAACTTATATACAAAGACCCTATTACTCTATTAGACACATTTTGTCACACCTTGTGTTTCTATGCCAGATTGACATAGTTTATTCTACAAGTATAACTAAATCAACCAATTTGTTATAAAAATCAATAGAATCCATAGACTATATGCCAATTTTGAATATGAAACTCCACAGTCCCAAATGAAAAATGAAAGTAACTAACCTAATGCATTGACCCTACTACCCTATAAGTAGATACAGCTTTCAAAGCTGTAAATTAGTACTTTTGAAGCTGAAAACAGTAGTACAATGTACAATGATTGCACCAAAACAAAACTACCAATCAAGATTGATTTAGTTTCCACAAAAACCCAACTTAAAGTCTTAAACACAAACATTCATTCCATAACAGATTACACAAAACCCCCATGAACAAGAAGCTATAACTCACCTACGCACACGCGATTCAGAAGGGGAAAAGCTCTCAACTCCATGAGACGAGCTAGAACAGCGAACCCTTTTGCAGATTACATCAGGGGAACCAAACCCAGAACGATTCAAGCCGACAGATGAAGAAATCCTCATACTTGGAGCGAGAAACCCAGATGCATTCGCCATTTACAGAGCAATCAAGATCCAAATTGAAGCTGAAATTGAGCAAATTTTAGTGGATTTATAATGGTGAAGCATGAATTGATTCGATTGAGGGGTGAATCATTGAGAAGAACGATGATTGATAAGTGCGATTGTGGAGGTTACAATCGTCGGAGCAGTCGAAGCAAAGGAGCAGAAGGCAACTGTGACAACTGCAATCTGAGAGGAAACTCCGAGGCGAATAAACAAACATAAATGTTAGATTATTATGGGGTTTATAAATCTATCAAATTCATAGTTTTGTTCTCAACTTTCTTTTTTTTTTTATGTTATAAATTTGTTTTTTCTTTATAGATTTAGGACATAGTAATACAAGCTAAGTAGTTATCTTTTGTAACAAATATATTTTAACAGCAATTTTTATTATTAGAAAATTAATTAAACAGCAATTTTTTCTTTTTTTTAATCATAAGATTTTGAATCCTATATGACAATGCTATTAAGCTTTTTTACTTAGAGATTTTCTTAACTAATTTTTATCTAGATTGGTTATTTTATCACGCTTTATATTATACTTTGTTTTTTTAATATGTAAAAGCATAAGTGAGAAAGCTCTAAAACTAAATTTAATATGATATAATGGATAAGTTATTACTTTGAACTCTCTTTTACAATGTATATCTAAATTTGTTAGGTTAAAGTCAAAATTAAGAAGATTAAAATTTATTATATGGTAATCAGTTGTGTATCGTTTGTTACATGATCACATGATCAAGTGCATCGAGGTCTGTCACATGATCAAGTGCATCGAGGTTCTTTTGTTTGTTACCTGTGGATTCCATATCTCCACACATAACTAAAGTTGTTGTCACACCCCCGCTAAAGCGGAAACACGGGAATGTAACGAGACGGGATCGTCATAACACATGGTATACATTAGAGAAGCAATATAAGTATGATGACAAGCGTGTCATGACGTCACCCGAACACAAACGGAGACTTGTGTCGTGTTAGTCAATATTCACGACAACATAGCCATAAACATAACACAAAG
>BJCM01240971.1:0-21016 GCA_018326385.1 Flaveria bidentis | reverse complement strand
TCTTACTACTTGATTATGTGAACATCTTTGTGTTATGCTTATGGCTATGTTGTCGTGAATATTGACTAACACGACACAAGTCTCCATTTGTGTTCGGGTGACGTCATGACACGCTTGTCATCATACTTATATTGCTTCTCTAACGTATACCATGTGTTATGACGATCCCGTCTCGTTACATTCCCGTGTTTCCGCTTTAGCGGGGGTGTGACATCTCGTATTTCAGGGACACATAGAAGTCAATCTTTCCCATGCCCATAATTGCAACAAGAATAAAGGTCCACCAACTTCTCGATTTGTGACACTCGTTGCCTTACATAACTGTCTATACAAAAAGGCTAAAACTGCACTTCCCCAACTAAGTCTACCACAGTTATTTAAGTTTTCAATAGGACTTAAATAATTTATGTGCACCCAGTTGCTAGAAGTATAAGAAATAAAGTGGCACCAATCATAAAAAATAAAATTAATCTAGCTCATTGGATGCACTAAAAATCAGTAGCATTATCAGAGAATGGTTTTATTATTTCATTTAAATAAACCTTAGGTTTAACTTATAACCACTTACAACGCTTGTAACGAGTGTACAACCGGTTAAATACTCAAATCTCATTATAATTTCAGATGCACTCATAGCATAATCAGTGCTAGAAACAACATCACCTTCAACCAGCAAACCCCATAAAACTTGAACATCTTGAAGGGTTATTGTGGTTTCTCCAACCGGTAAATGAAATGTGCGTGTCTCCGGCCTCCATCTATCCACTAAAGCTGAGATAAGAGCACGATAAAGTTTTCGATAATCACACTTGATCACACCAACAAAACCAACCAACCTTATATATCTCATAATATTTTCAGAGATAGGCACTTCATCAATGTAATCCCAAAAAGCTTTATCACCTCGTCTAACACGTAAAATTCCTTTATCGCTTTTTGGATCTCGAAAATAATAATCAGCTCATGTTGACCACTTAAAAATAACAAATTGTTATTTAGTGGACCTGGTGTAATTCTCCAGCTCATTTTGATTTTCGAAAATAGTAAGAAATTATACAAAAATAAGTTTGAAAATAGTAAGAAATGTTGACCACTTAAAAATAACAAATCGTTATTTAGTGGACCTGGTGTAATTCTCCAGCTCATTTTGATTTTCGAAAATAGTAAGAAATTATACAAAAATAAGTTCGAAAATAGTAAGAAATAAAAATGAAAAGGCTTTGAACGAATTGTTCGGTGGTTCACGGGGTGAAAGGTTGATGAATAAATAGTGTTAGAATGAGTAGGTGTATGAGTAAATGGTGTTTTTGTCGCGGTCAAAAAAGTCAAAACCCGCCCTTGGTAGGGGTGTGGTCTGATTGTATTGTGTGGTTGAGATTAAGTGGAGTGATTTGTAAGTGGATCGGACGGTTCAAAATAAAGGCAGGAGAACCCGCCCTTCACAGGGGCATAGTCTCCTTTGGGCTGTCACATCACAAAAGCAAAGGTGGTGTCGGTGGTGTCACATGGCGCAGTGCTGTGTTCGAGGTCTCCAGAACCCGCCCCTGCCATGGGCGGGTACCCCCCTTGTCAACATCACCTCAAAAAAAGTACCATTTTTTTGAAAAAATCGTCAAAGTGGTATACAAACCGGCGATTCGGATTAGGCTAGGAACCGGTTTGGCTCAAATTGTTTTTTTAAACCAGTCCAGTTTTTTTGACCGGGTTTTCCCGAACCATTTTCTTTGTATACGCCTAAGTTGTAGGATGGGAGGTAATTTATTTATTTAATAGCAAAAAGGAAAACAAGAAGGTTGCATCACAAAACGAGTAAAAGAACATAAATACTTCTCACATGAGGGGCACATGACATAACTTAACACCTCAGCGAGTTGGGATTTATATAAAAAATCAAATATGTGTAAAAAATTTAAACTAATGTTGTCTACATGTAATCATTAAAATATAAAGATACAACGTGCAAGTTTATAAATTCGTAAAGAAAAACATATGTAATTTAGTCTAATATTTTCTTGTGGATTTCCCAGACTCTTGCTGTCAAAGTAATAGCAAAAGCTACAAGGTTTTTGATAACAACTTTTAAATGACCCAAAGGCCATACTTACCATTTTGATCTAGAATAATGAGTTTGTTATTTTTTTTTCAATGGATCTTGAAACTTAAATTTTAAGATAATGTAATGAAATATAGTAAGTGATTCATCAAACCCGGTCCCGAAGATTCTATTATCCAAAGTTTTTGAAATCTTTTTATGGTTAATGGTTCAACAACAAACTTGAATTTGAATACAAGAAGGTAAGCCCACTAATCCACTATGACGTCGACCCACCACCATATAAAGTGAGATTGGATCCCTTAGTACCATCAAATCTTAATTTTTCAATTTAAGAGATAATATGTAAAAAAGATAGGAATAGATGCCAATAATAACATAAACTATTGATTATGTAATAAATTATAGTTAATATGGAGTTAAATATAGTTAAAAAGAGATCAAGTAATTAGACAAGGACTAAAGGGTATTTACTAGCCATGTGCAAACTTTAATTCCTTACATGAGATTGAAAGTTAACAATGATGTAGTATTAAAAACAAGACAAAAATACACGTCTCTACTTTCTTCTAGATTCTTTTGCTTCTTATAAGATAAAGTTATTGATATTTTGATTAACTTGAAATATCTCTAATAAAACACACAACTTTATGCTATTTGATTTGATACAACTATATTTTTAGTGTTGTTAATTTGAGCATAAGTTTACTACACTAATTGATGCACAAGTTTAATGCATATTTTGAAGTATATAGAATTTTGCTGAAACAACTTTGATTTATAGATTAAATCACGTAAGAAACTTGATGTTATGCATCAACATGATTAGCTTATGCATGTGTGTGATAGACACAAGCACACGATATGCATATAGACTCATACACACACGGTATGTATATTCTTACGGAAAACATATTCGACATTCTATCGTTTTTTTAATACTTAATAAATATATATTATAATGAGAAAAATGGCCACTTGTTTCTCGAGAAGAGGTGAGAAACATGCTCAATATCATTTGATGACTAGTTGACCAACCAGCAAAGATGATGCAAGAGGCTCCATGTGTTCCACGAAATGTCAGACCACTTTTTAACGAGATGTATTTATCGTTACATTGTAATTTACAAGATTATTCTTCTATTACCTAAATTCATGACATTAAAGACACCTACCAACAACTTTGCAAATGCTTCAAAGTTCGTCCCTTCAAGTATATAATTTAATAGTTTGAATGGATATAATTATATTAAGAACATAAAAGCATCATAACATTGCTTTAATAAAGTTTAAAGTTGTTCGGAGACAACCGATGTATGCAAAAATCCATCGCAAACGCAATGAGTATGTTGGAATGCGTTTTGCCGCAAAAACGGGATTCATATCACAAACACACACAAACGCACACAAACGCACACAAACGCACACAAACGCACACAAACGCACACAAACGCACGCACACATTCTTCTTTCTTTCTCTTTCATCAACCAACAGTTTCATTCTTTCTTTCTTCAAGTAAAGAAAACGAATCAGATGCCACTGCACCCTTTTGGGTTTTCCCATTAACCCAATTCAAACCCCAAATCCCACCCCTTTTTAACACCCCAATAATCTCCTGTTGCTTCATCTTCAAAAGATCTTGTTGAATCATCATTACAATGGGGTCATCATCAGGTCAGTACGATTTGTCATTCAAGATCTTGTTGATTGGAGATTCTGGCGTCGGCAAGAGTAGTCTTCTCGTCAGTTTCATCTCCGATTCCGTTGAGGATCTCGCACCCACCATCGGTAATTTGATTAATTTCGCTTTGGTTGCAGTAAGTTGAATTGATTGATTGAATTTGTGAATGTTTGACTAATGGTGTCAGAAGTCAAAATTTACTCTGTTTTGTATGGATTTTGGATGTTTGATCAGTAGGCAAGTGTTCTTATTAGATTATGTTTAAAACCCAGAATTTATTTTAGGCGAATTGGATCCTAATAATTCATACTTCCAATTTGATTGATTATAAAACAAATGAAAGTGGAATGTGAATCTATGATGATTATGCAAAGTAGGATGATTGCCTTTGAGTGAAAGTTAGGAGTGTTATCGGTAAAACCACGGGTTATTATCCGCTTGATGTGTTATAATTTGGATTATTAAAATCCAGTTTTTTTTGTTTTATTTATGTTTAAGGTGTGTATGCTTCATCCATTGAAAAAATGGTCTCAAATTGGACTTTTGAGATCAAACATAATACTATAAAGATACAAAATTGGCACTAAAGTTATCATACTTGTTTCTGTACATGTTAAAGGTTCCAAATTTCCAATTTGGTAGGAAGTTAAAAGTTTATATACATCTTGTTGAAGTTCAATCTTTGTTTGACTTCCAAAGTCAAAGTCAAACTTATTTCATATCTAGTTCATAAGCAGCTTTAGCTTGTAGTTAATTTTGTATCTGGTTTGTATTGGGCAGGTGTTGATTTCAAAATCAAGGTGCTTACAGTTGGTGGAAAAAGATTAAAACTTACAATTTGGGACACTGGTATGCCAATATTATATGATGAGTACAAATATATTAAGTGTTTATATTTCATATATGATAATGATATACGATTTTATAAAATTGTTATTGTAGCGGGACAAGAACGATTTAGGACTTTGACAAGTTCTTACTATCGGGGTGCCCAAGGGATTATTCTAGGTATGATGGCATCCGTGTCTTTACAACATAGCATCGGCGTGTTTTGATTAACATCATGTTTTCAAGATTTTTTTTCCTACTATTGCACCTTTGTTCATTGTTGGTTAATGATGTATATAAAACCTTGAATGTTTTACAGTGTATGATGTTACAAGAAGAGAAACCTTCACAAACCTGTCAGAAATATGGGCTAAAGAAGTTGATTTATACTCCACTAATCAAGACTGTGTCAAGATGCTTGTTGGAAACAAAGTTGACAAAGTATGTTTCATTCTCTATTTCAAGATCACTATCATTTTGAACTTATAAATGCAGTTAATTCTTTTATATGTTTAAACCAAATCGAATCTATTTCTTTTACCTTTATAAAATTTCTGCAAATAATGTTGCGAACGCGATTGCAGGACACTGAAAGATTTGTGAGCAGGGAGGAAGGCATTGCTCTTGCGAAAGAGCTCAAATGTTTATTTCTTGAATGTAGCGCTAGAACTCGGGAGAACGTACATCAATGTTTTGAAGAGCTTGCATTAAAGGTAGCCATAGAATTTACAACTAATAGTATCTGGTTATATGATCACATAAATGGATCAAAATGTCAAATTGCATACAAGGTAACTAGCCTTGGTCTGAATTTTTTGTATTCGGGATTTCGGCCTACTAACCAATGGAATTAGGTTTGCACTAGACAATTAGCTTTCAAAGTGGTTAAAGGCAGAAAATTTGTGAAAGCGCTATGTGAACTTGGGACCTGTGCTCGAGGGTTTAAACGCTACTGCAACACCCCCTTGTAGGTTGCCACCATTGTTTTCACTATATAAAATGACTAACGTTTTAAAAATCTTAGTTAAATTATAAAACTACCCTAAATGAATTTCTTTTTACAAAATTTGAACTTTTTGTGAGTGAAAAAGAAGTGTGTCACCCAAAACAAAACAAAGGCCAATGTTACCTTCATATGCAGTTTCATTGATTAGCAAAAAGATTAAGATCACCTCAACTTTTTACTTATCTTATTTGTGTATATATAATTATCTTCTATACATGTAGTGCTATAATTTATTATTTGAACTATATAGATAGGAATTTAGATAATAGACTTGTTTAAAGTTGTGAGCTTATTGAAACTCAGTATATGAAACTTGAGCTTGATTTTGTTTGCAAAATGAGCTTCAAGTTAGGGTGAAGCTCGTTTAGACTCATCTCAAATCGAGTGTTTAACTAGTCGAGATTAAATAGCTCTCTGGCAGCTTGAATTAAGTGGATAACAAGTTATTGTGACATGATGTGTAACACAGATAATGGAGGCTCCTAGTCTTCTAGAAGAAGGGTCAAACGTAGTGAAAAGAAACATATTGAAGCAGAAACCAGAAAACCAGGGGGCACCAATCAATGGATGTTGCTCATAAAATGAAAAATTTATAAACATCTACTAGTTTGTGTAAAGTTGTTTGCATTTCTTTTAAATGTATCTTTACGTAAATCTTTATATGCTTATTTGTGACAAGTGAAAAAATATGAGAACTTTGGGGTGTTTATAGGTTTTACATGTATAATGAATTAATGATCTTGATACATATGTTACACTTACATAACGTTGATGTAACACTTTTATAACACTTTAAAACCGACAGTGACGTGCCACTTTCACAACTTAACTTGTGGGCCATTTTGTAAGAGTATTAAATTTATTAGCATTGTGCTACACATAAACAAGGTAATAAGCACTTGTTGAGGGACTTTTTTGTATAGTAACATATGTTGTTTATATCCACCAAATTGAACTAAAAAGTGGATTTGGTTTTTTAATTCGGTTCCTAATCGTATTTGAAATGTGAATTCGGTTTTGTTGTGTTAAGATTTAACAAATATTGCTTATTTAGATAGTCAAATCAATTTTAGTCAAGCAAACTGAATAGTAATAAGTTTAATCAGATAAGTGAATTGAATAAACTGACTAAATTGAAATAAACAGTTTTGTATGGTTGAATCCAATTCGGTCAGACAATTTACTAATTTAGATCATTTTGGTTTCAAATAGGCTCCTAAAAAATTTCAAACCGAATAACTAGAACCAAATAACCAATATCCAAACCAGTAAATACATGTATTTGTGATGTATTTATGACTGCAACATATCTTGAAAGCGCATGCTTGATATAATTATATATGATATGATATATTAACTTACACAAATGTAAGCAAAATGACTTGAATTATTAGTTAATTTATAGTTATTGATGATTTTAGATTTACGTTCGCTACTTGCATTGTAGTTTGGAGAAATTTATGTTATTAATATGGCTACTAGAATTTAAATCTTATCTAAAACAAACAAATAAACATACCTAGTAAAATCCCACTCAAAAGCAGGGTCTGGGAGGGGTAGTTAGTGGCGAGTCTTTCCTCTATCTTGGGAGATAAAGAGACCGCTTTCGAAGAGACCCCCGACTCAGTAAGGAAAACAATAACCATAGCAATTTAAATCTTATCTATAACTTATAATAAAAGAATATTTTTTATGACACGTATTATCATTCTACCATATTAAATGACACATGTCATCATTGTAACATATAAAAAAATTATTTTCCCACCTCTTTCTCATAATAAATACAAAAATTATAAAAACAATTAATTTAACTTTCCTTTTTAATTAAAATATGTTAAAACAAATATATTTATATTTTTGTTTCTTATCTCTCTCATATTAAATGATAATTATTGTAAATAAGTAAACTAAACTATTAAACATCTAAAATATAAATGTAGTTATTTTACTAATTTATTAATACATTTTAAATATAGAGTAATACTTTTTAATTCATTATATGGTATAACTATTAAATATTTATTATATTTTTATTTCACCAATAGATAATAACATGTAGAAAATAAAATATTCATAAAACTAATAATTTTAATATGCTTTATTTATTCCACCCATATAGTACATGGGCTCTAACCTAATGGTTATTAATAAACTAAGGTTTTTTGTACACATGGCGTGATTATGTATGTTTTTAGATTAGTTTTTCCATCTAAACCTATATACATATTTTAATTAAAATAATTTTGAATACTTTCTAAAATCAAATTCTTTTTTCCTTATATAAATTACTCATTTCCTTTCCTACATTTACATAATTCATTCTAAATTAATAACTTTTTATTTCTCTATACAATCAAAAAACCTAAATTGCCAATATTAATTTCGATATCATTTGCTTGATTCGGTTTAAGTGATTGAATTATTTTTAAGTAATTATTTTACTTACTGGTAAGTTTTTTTAAGATATTAAGTGATACAAGTTTTAACTAAATAAACTAAATACCTATATATTGAAAATTTGAATTTTCTTATGCTAATAATTTATTAGGATTTAGTAAATTATAAAATTTTAATTATATCATTTTTTATAATATAATTTTATAATTATTAGTCTTTATTATTTGTTATTTATAATTTTTAAATATTTATTATATTTCATTTTACTAATGACTAATAACATCTAACATAGAAAATTTTCATAAAACTAATGATTTGAATAAATTTGATTGATTTTATTCATGTAATACATGTGTCTTAACCTAATGTAAATTATTAGAAGTTTCTTTTACTCTTTTGCCAAACTTTTAAAACAAAATAACAAAAAATTATGAATACTTCACTTATATAATTGTCAAACCGGACACGTCTTTCCTCATTGATGAAGTTCTTTAATTGGAGTAGCCAAACACGCTTCTGTTTACGTGTTAATAAAGTATTTGCTAACTATACTAAATATATACATTTATTAATTCGTATAAACTGTAATTCACGACATAATTAAAATTATTATTATTATAACTTGGTATCATATTATATATTCGTCAACTACATTATTGGTTTCTAATCATATTACGTAGTTTGCAACATGACTTATACAATACGGTAATTTAATAATTAGACCAATTAATGTATTAGGGTAATAATTCATTAATTGTATCTTAACAAATAAAAAAATATAACATGTTATAATTACATAGAGCATCTCGAATGGATGTTCAGACAAACAAATACATGTCACCTCTACTTGGGTTTTTCCATCTCAACCAAACCATGTGTTTATATATGCACACGCGGACACGCTCGAAAGACGGTTAGAGTAGTTTGGTGTTGCCCAATGCTCATGAATTATAAAAACTTAATCGTAATTTTCATGTTTTGTCAGCATCATGTATTGCCATAGTTGATTGTCAATGCATGAGTGCCTAATAATTTGGCATGTGGTCCTGCATCCTTAATCGTCATTTTTTTCTTCGGCATGTTTGGCTAGTGTTTATACACGAGGTGTTGAGTTTATTAGGTTGGTATGACATGCTATGAAAGTGGCTTCGCGTGCAATGTAACATTGTTCATCTCCTATTGTTTTTTTTTGTTTTTTCTTATTATAACATATTCCATCATTAGCATGGAGAACGAACTATAAAATAAATTAATATGAAAGTCATAATTTTAATATAAAATTGAGAATGACAAGATAGATGTGATTATGAAACCGATATAAAATAGATAATTCTATTAGCACATTAGGTCACTGCATATTCACAAACATGTTTAGTTATGTTAACATTAGCCTATGTAGCCTACGTGTAATAGGGCATGAACCTAAAAGCTTGAGGCTGATATGGGAGTCAGTCTCGAATGGAACATCGCCCCCAAGGGCATGATTTGTGGGTGTGAGAGCGTGGGCATGACCCTGCTCATGAGCGTTGGAAAAGAATAAAGAGCGATTAGGCTCAACTGTCAATAGAAAGAATCATCAGGCTCAAACTACAAGAAGACATACCGATGATAGACTTTACTTCCGCTTCACATAAGGGTCAGGAAGGGGCCGGATCTTATTAGTGTTACTTTAAATTTTTATAATTTCACATAATCTCACATGTTCTACGTAATATCTTCTTCTAAACATTAAAATTAATCTCAACCCACCTTCTACAAATATGAACCCTTTCAACCCAAACTCTTTTAACTCAAAACATTTCTACCCTAGCCAATGTTACTGCCACCAAATAGTTATATATGGACCCAAACCAACAAATGTACACTTTTTCTAAAACACAACTGAATCCAGAAACGAAAACACACAAAAAAAAAAAAAAACTAGTACAACATCGGCCGAGAGAATGGTACGAAACTGATGTGAGAAGTTGAACCCGATGAAGAACTAGCCTTGTCGATCTCAAGCTTTGCTCGACATGTCTAAGGACTCAAAGATGTTAAGAGTTGTTTCATTATTTTAAAGTTTTTTTTAATTTCTTTTTTAGTTTAGTAAGGTTTATTTTTGTTTTCTAAGAAACAATCAAACATAAATAGATTCTTAAAAACAAGTTTGTGAAATAATTCACAATGGGCGAATAATGTACGTTTAACGTGATATCCTTTAAATGAAGAGAAATTCGTCTAAAGTTTTGGCAAGTTTAGTTTTTAAGGGGATCTGCCACAAGAATCGCAACAATACAAGTAACACTAACTTTTTTAAGATTTTTACACATGATTACATTTTTATATCATGTCATTATGATAAATCTTTTCATCTTTTGTGATCGGGCGAAAGTTTTTGGGCGCAAAACTAGCAACCACATATTAATTGGGTCTTAAAATGGCTGTCACAAATTCAGTTGAGAAAGTGTTTTGACACAAATTTAGTCACAAAACAGATTTATGTCACAATCTCTGTCGCAAACTCATCACCATCATATAAACTTGTCGTAAATCATAGGTTAGTGACAAAGATTTTTGTGACCGTTTTCTTGGTTGCAGAAAACAATAGCAATCAATTCATCACCGTTTTTACTATCGTAAATTCTCTATGATTTAGTGGAGATCATATAATCTCCCAAAAGTACTTACCTTATACCAGCTATTAGTGTACATTTTTAATGGTTTGGATAGCCAGTTATGTTGTATTATTGGTCAAAAGACATTTTATGATGAATTTGTCTATTTTTTAAACGGCTGGTTAGTTGTTATTATCACAAAAATAATAATATTCACCCTTGAATTTGGCTATTTCGTAAAGCTAATTTGCCTAAGAGTTGACTAAGCGTATCCTATTGAATTTTTAGAGTATCCAGCTCGAATACATTAGATTGATGGTATTATTTTTTTCTTAATTTGGGTAAAAATTCAAATAATATTTACTAATATGGCAAGTTAAAAATGTAATAAGTAAAAATCAAGATTACGTGTTTATCATAAGCTCCATTAATTGTAGGTATATGAGATGATAAACTCAAACTTTTCATACAAATATTAATAGTTATTTTACAAATTAAATAAAAAATATTATTTTCCGTTGCCATAGTTGTAGGACTTTAGCATTTAGTTCACAAGAATCACTAACCTACATGCAAAAAGAACCAAAAGGTACCAACTTTTATGTGAAGCAATTGCTCCCATCAATTATGGTATTGTAGCCCCTGTCTATTCATACAATTCAAACATTTGATCATTTATGAGAAAGTTTAGTCGAAATTAAATAAGAGTATGTTAATTGTACTTATTTGAAAAGAAATTAATTTTTTATATTTTAATAAATCTAAACATGTTGTCACCCAAAAAAATAAATAAAGCAACACACGATTCTTCAAATACAGTCTAAAATATTATCAAGTTAGTTACATAAATATATAACATTTCTTGAAAAACATTATAACGTTGTGCTAATCTTGTTCTAAAGGACACGCTACTACACAAATGTGACAAAAACCATCATAAATATGTTAACAGACATAATACATAATAAACCTTTCTTGTGTCCAAAATATTTACGAGTTATAAGTATTTTTAGTTTAAAGTAACTAGAATCAACAATCAACGGATTAGTTATATTTTTTTTTAAATTTCTCTAGAAAATTAGGGATCCATGCATAACACAAATTATCACGAGAACATGTGCATGGAACAAAAAAATTATTTGTTTTTTCAATCTTAAAATATACAAAATAAAAGAAAATGACAAATGTAATTTACTTTTCTCACTCTGAAATTCAATGGAAGGTATATAAATTGGTTTAATTTTTCTTGACACCTACACTTGTATATAAATCGGTATGATAGTTAACTTTTACATAAATAATCTAATCAACCAAATTAAAAAAATAACATGAAACATTGATACAAAATTTAAACAATTAAAAGTTTTCTTTTTATTATCTTTCTTAATCACCTTTTTTTCCAAATACAATTCTGACCGGATAAAAAATACATGATGAAATGGATACAAAAATAGTTAGGTGTTTTATGTTAATTAATACACATGTCTGTTAAATTATCTCTCAATTAAAACGAAAGGGCAAAAACATGAAAATTATTTTAAATAATAATGAGTTGTAATCAAACACATAGATCTTCAAAGTTCAAACAATTCAACCATGCCGATGATCATTAATTCTGTTAACAAACTAAAAGAATATTAAAGAATCACTTTACAATAATAACAAACTACCTATTATTTGAATGATAAAAAATGAATCATATGTCACATGTTAGGATTTAAAAATGACAATCAACAAGAGAAGAATTCGAGAACACAATCATTTGATCATTCGATCGAAACGAGAATTTCGTTTCCCTGATATCATCTTCAATCGGAGCAGGAAGATTCAAGTCCAACGACAATAGATTTTTCGGTTTCCTGGATTCTTCACACCCGCTTGAGTCACCACAATTGGTTCTAGCCATGGGCATGGACCTATGTCGCCTCATATGACCACCTAGCGCCTGACCAGAACCA
Source organism: Flaveria bidentis (assembly GCA_018326385.1). Classification (NCBI taxonomy): domain Eukaryota; kingdom Viridiplantae; phylum Streptophyta; class Magnoliopsida; order Asterales; family Asteraceae; genus Flaveria; species Flaveria bidentis. The sequence continues at coordinate 8,492 of BJCM01240971.1, read as the reverse complement.
AATTCAGCACCACATATTGAACATCCATGAATCTTGGTTACTTTGATCGAGCCAGTAGGGTTAGATTGACTCATTTGCCTCGAACCAATTTGTAGAGATAGCTCCATAGAACTATTACAAACATGCACATCTTGTTGCACCATAGTTAGCCTAACTTTGTCCTCCAAATTAGGCTTAGGGAGTTTCTTGTGACTAGCTCTATGACCACCAAGAGCTTGAAACGACGAGAACTCGCGATTGCATGTTTTACATTCATAAACATGTAATCCTGATGTCCTAGCCACCTCCTTGTGCAGTGGCGGGGACGATTGACTCTGAGCCAGAAGAATCAAACAGTTGGCCATGTCTTCTTCATCATTTTCTCGAAGGATTTTCGTGAACTCGATGGAATTGTTTGTTTTGTGGAAGGTGTTATTAGGGTTTTCTGTATGATCATCATCTTCACTTACCGTGGTGGTTGTGGTGGTGGTGGTGGTGGTGGAAGAGGTGGAGGCCATCGTTAGGGTAAGAGGTGAAGAGGGTCTTGGGCGTTTGGTTCTTTTTCCATTGATGATCATGTTTCTTGAATCTGCCATGAATGAACTGTAATCATCTTGATTAGCTTCCATTTGAGAGAGAAATCTCAGAGAGAGAGAGAGAGAGATGGAAGATGGAAGATGGAGTAAGTAGAGAAGTAATGGAATTGAAGTTTAGTTAAATATGTGTGTATATATATATATATATGTATCATGTATGCATGTATGCATAGAGAGAGAAGTGTAAGGGTGAGATGGAGTATTTCCACCAATCTAACTTCTGCCTTTCCACCCTTGGAAGTTACTATAAAAAGGCAACCCTACTTGCTTGCTTTCTTTCTTTGTTTTTATAACTTAAAATTTATATATAAAGTGAAACAGCGCTTATATTTATATCCCCTAAAAATTAACTGTGAAATATTTGTAGAAGTATATTATTGTAATATATTAACTCTGTTACATCAAACAAGCTTTCTTTTAACAACAAAAATATATGTGTGTGAGAGATCGATTTTTTAAGTTTTACGGTGACACAGAGTGGTTACAGAAAAACAAGCCAAGATATGATGTGACCTCTAGTGGTGTTCTTACCCCTGATGGGATCACCAAACCCGGCCCAAATACGACGACAAAAAAACAGACCCAAGGAATATATACCGCTACTCACCGTTGAAGATGTGAGTAAAGGAATGGGAAATACTAATTAATTTGGTGAACACTAGGGGAAATATAGGATGACTTCTTGCAAAAAGAAACAAAATTAAAAAAACCCCTAATATCCTAATGAGCGACATTTGATGAGTAGTTACATAAATAGATGCAGTTATATGTATGCATGTATGATCATGCATGTATAAAAGGTTTTATATACATATATTTATATATACACGTAAATATTGCAGTTTTGTTGCGGTCTTATTTGTATAAAGTTCGGTGGCAAAAAGACTCTAAATGACTAAATTACTAATTGTTTTGTTTGTTTGTTTTCCTAGTTTTAATGATTTTGTAAGAAAGTGATTAATTATTATATTTGTTTCCTAGTTTTCCTAGTTTTAATGTTTGCAAGTGATTAATAATTATAATATATACATATGATGTTTGTGTATGTAGCGTGTGTATTATAAATATGTACATAAAGATAAGAATCAGTTGGCTTTGAAGGAAGCCCAGGTAAGAGGAGCTTGCTTGCATATTATTATTATTATTATTTATATTATATACCATAACGGATACCTTGTGCAGGATTGGAGTGCAAGCCTGGCACCCTTTCCCCCAATTATCCCCTATGTTTTCTAAATTATTTATATATAGTGTCGTAAGTGAATGTTAACGGATCCACATTATATTTTTCTCCAACCAAAAGTTCGTTCTCACTCAGCTCCTCTTTAACCGATATGATATACAAGAATTCGTTAATAAGATAGTGATCATATCTTAACTTCTAACTTCTAAGGTAGTTTTCACCTTACAACTTTTTTCAATCTAATTAAGTTAGTAATCACAATTTGTCAATCATTGCCAGAAAAGTAAGTATCACTGAATCAAAGACGGTATAGAAAAGTATAATTCACTTTGTGAGTAAATGTGTTGTTATATATAAGTACCATTATAGCTTCATGGTCAGACCATACAATTAACTATGTTGTTATATCATTATAACATTATAACGAGCAATTATACTATGACACTGCGTGAAAAGTATATATAGTAGTTTATAGATATCTATCAAATGTTATATTTAAATTTAGAGTTCATTAAATGATACCGCCATATCCCAAATTTCACTTTGTTTTTAACTTTGATTATTGTTAGGAAGATACTAATTTGTTAGTAGGGTTTCTAGAACATTTTTATAATTTTTTTCAAAGAAATTAAAGACTTTCTTTTTTCTTTTTTTAAATTTTAAGAAAATTATTTTTAATTTTGGACGAATTGTAGCAGAAACGAAAATATAAAATATAAATATTAAGTTTGTGGCAAAGTTGTCGTAAATATTAAAAAATATATAAAATTTTTTTGTTAAGTTTTGTGGCAAAACTGTTGCAAGTTTTAGAAAAGAAAAGAAAATAAATATTAAGTTTTGTAGCTGCTTTTCCTTCAAAATTAAAGAATAAAATAACTAAGTTCTCCTTTAGATATTTATTTATATAATAATAATAATATTATTATTACTATTATTAAAAGAAAAAAAATATTTTTTAAAATCAATTTGTGAGGTTGTAGCAAAAGTGTCACAAAAGTTTAATAACCTGTTTGTGGGAATTTTGTCACAAATTTAACAATGCATTCTATCGAGAGTTGTAAGAATTATTTGTGGCAAGTTCTGTGGCAAAGGTGTTAAAATTGCTACATATACAACTACTTCTTTGTAGCGCTAGCTAATTTGTCGCTTAATGCATTTTGCGACAAGTTTTCCATGAATATGTTTGTGGTAAAAACTATTGTTATTAGTAGCGTTTGTTAATTAAGTTCTATTTAGATGTGTAATTATTTTTCATAAACGTACATTTAAAATTGCATTATATATAAATTCTAGTCCCGTAGATACATGAAAGATTAATGATTTTATTCTGAAAATTGTCTAACTGTTAGTTCAAACATAAAATGTATATTATTTAGTTTTTGTTATGTAATTATATTATATATATTATGTTAAACAAGAAGTACGTATGCTCGTTAACAAAACTAACTCTAAATAGCTAGCTAGGTTAGATACGTGGAAACTTAATACCCATAAAAGCTAAGGATATAAAATAATTTCGTTGACATGTCATATATAAGTCAGAAGATCATGGGTGTCATATGATTAACCCACATGGCTTCATTAGATAATGCACATCCACCTCTAAACTTAATCTAACTAAATATTATTATTAACAACATGCTTCAACGATTTAAGAATTGGATCGTTTAATTATTGAACCACTAGCTTCATCATTTTTCAGGTTAAATTAATCAGTTTAGTCTTAATACTGATTGACCAATTAATACAATGAACAAATTAAGATGTAAGTTTCGTTTTTTATCTGGTTCATTTGTATCTAATCTGATCTATTAGCTTATAACTAAACCAATAATAGGATAAAAGGTTTTGATTTAAATAAGAATATAAGCAATCATCGAGTAATTTGCCATCTTATAAATTGTAACATGTTTGGTTTGTTTGTGGTGCGTACGTGTTGTTTGTTTTGGAATTTGTTAACTTTTCATTGAAGTCAGATTTAAATATCTTATAAAACTGTACTTGGATTTAATAATCTTAATTATCTGTAACTGTAAAATATAGTTCAAAAAAGTTGAGTGGAAACCGGGAAATGATTAATATGCTTAGGATTTTTTAACTTGTAATTTGTTGTTTCCTTTGTAATTTATTCTTCAACTTCTATTAATTAACATGAATACAAATAATTGAGTCTGCAAAAAGAACTAATTAATTAATTGCCAAAAATTTTCACATATATATAAAATATATTCACATTAAATATTGTTAGTTATAAAGTAATAAATAAATTGGCGGTGGCTTCAACGAGATTTCATCCTCATAGTATGAGTTGTATATTGGTGTAGTTGCATGCATATAGTGTGTGAACTTGAAAAAACAATGGCTTTTAACTTGAGATGTGAAGATTCTTGGCGTAAGGCACTTTCTGAGGAGAATCATGGCTTGTCACTTGTGACTTGAGAGTAATGACTAGTGAATACTTATATATAATATTATTAATAATAATAATTCTATTTTTAAAAGCTTTGCCTCGATGATGGTTACAACTTTTCTTAAAAGGGAGTCAGTGATAACGACTAATATTTCTTGATGATGGTGATTTAAGGTTGATCATAAAGTAATTTTGAATCTATACATCATACATGAATAGTTGGATGCACCATGACAATCGATTTGATTTACCTTTATAAATAGTACGTGAGAGTCAGACTAGGGCTGTTCACGAGCCAAGTCGAACCGAACAAACTTTTGCTTCTGTTTGGCTCGTTTCTAAACCGAACCAAGCCGATCGGCTTGTTTACATCCGAGCGAAAAATCGAACGATCATTTTTCGAGCGTTAAATTTTCGAGTGAGCATCGAGGGTTTGCAAACGAACAACGAACAATTTATACAATGCAATCATCTTGTGTGTCATACGTTTTATACATCAACGAATAAGGTTTAATAACTTAAAAATCAACTATATTTTATTATATTATATTTTCATATATGACAATACGTTATGGGTTAAGATATAGCTAAAGTTGTAGCCGATAAGACAGGGGGCATATTGCAGGTAACGATGACGGTGAGAGCGGGAGATGATTGAAAAATATCTTTTAACGACTTAGGATTTCACTTTTGTTTAATATAGAATTCTTTATTAGGTTGATTGATCAAGTATGCATAAATATAATTATATATTTATATATAATGAGTCAAATCTATTAAAATGTTATATATAAACTATATCTATATATATATGTGTGTGTGTATATATATATATATATATTAATTCGATTCGAACCGAGCGCACCTTTTCTCGTGCTTGGCTCGTTTACAACCGAGCAAAAATTCGAATGAGTATTTTTCGAGCAAATTCTGAACGAACGTCGAGCGGGAGTTGAACGGTTTGAAAAGCACTACGTGAGACATCACAAGAGTGAATCAATTTTGCAAAGTTAGATGCAAATTTGTAGTAGGTTTAGTTCATTGTTATATACATAATGATGAGAAATGAATCCTTTCAAGCTTGAATTTCTAGCTCATCTATTTTGGTAGTTAGACTGTGACCATCCCTTGTAGATTAACTGTTCTGTCTCTGTATAGATAAAGCCGATACAGAAAGAGAGCATATAAAGAATCAAATAAATTACTTATATTCTAAAAAGTTTATGAAAAAATTATAAAATATTTACGTTCCCCTTTAAATTCTCACATTTATTTTTTTTCTCAACGAGTATTATAGCCTTTCTTGTCATCACCACGAAGAATTATACTACTCTATCCTATAACAAGAATGGTGATTTAAGATTGACAAATATCTTTAAGTGAATTTATGCAACATACATGAATAGTTGAATGCATTGTTGTAATGGATTTGATGCATCCTAATAACATGTATGTCAAACATATTACACTACAGATTCATATTTGTAAATTTTAGATGTATTGTTATAAGATATTGATGCATGGTTATACACATCTGCGTCAAAAAAACATTACTCAAAATTACAAATTTGGAGGCATCATTCTAATATATATGACTCATAATTATGTGTCATGTGCTCGTAACACTATGATATGAATCTAACTTGCAAAGGAACCCATTGTAATAGGGTTGGCGCAGAATCACATACATGTGTCAAAACTCACTACATGGTTGGTTTAAATCTTTTCAAAGTTGAATGTATTATGGTAAATGTTATAGGCATCATAGTAAATGATGTGTCACACTCATTGCAACCTCTTATAAAATTTGTAAACTACGACTCGTTTGTAATGGTTTTGACATGATCGATGTTAAATAGATGTGTTTTGCAACCCATTTAACTTTCTGAAATCGTGCCACTTGACACCACCCGTTAACCAGCTAGTAGGGCTGCCACAAAGGAGAGTCGCATTTTGTGCCCGACCATTAATGTAAATAGTGTGATCTAACATTGTAATTAACAATGCATTAAACCTTTTCAAAAGACTTTAAAAACAACATAACTAAACATAAAAAAAAGTTTTATTATTATATAATTCCAAAAATAAAGCTTATTAAAGATATTTGAGATTATAAAATTGTTGAAAAACTTTGTTTCAGTTCCAATGGAAAGTCAGGTGTGTAAGTGCTTACCTTTTCCATTTTCTTTTATCGAATTCCATGTATGTAATTTCATTTTAATTACATTATTCTCACGGAGAAACGCAAAATCAAAAAACCTTATTGGCTAAATTTAGAATTTGAACCCAAAACATTCTCACTTTTGATTCTGATTCTCTTGTGATCTATACTATTATATAATACATTTGATATGATAAAACTTAGCATTTCACTTAAATTTAAAACATCTAATGGAAGTGTTTTTGTATTTGAGGAAATTAATATTATTTATGATATAATTTTGTATTTAAGTTAATAACATATTAATTCTTATATAGTTATCTATATTTTTATACTATTTATTTCCTATAATAAAAGAATGTTTTTTGATGACACATGTCAACGTATTAAGTATTCTCATTTTTATTTTCCCGTCACTCCCTCCTAATAAATGATAAAAGTATATATAGTAATTATATTATTTACAATATTTTTAAATAAAAAATTTTGATTGTAAAATTTAAAAACTTGATATTATAATTAATAATAAACTTTAAAAATATATGACACAACCTTTTTTAAATACGAAGTATTTTGATACCATTTTTTCTAAGTTTCATAACATAACTATTTTTCAAAAAAAACCCAAAATGTTTAAGAAAACAATTAAAAACACAATCTTATAAAATGAAATTTTAAAATGATATTATTATTGTTTTTACTTAAACTACTTATTTATCTCTAACTCAATCATATCTTATTTACAAATATAACTTATAATTTTTAAATATTTGTTACAAATTATATCATATATTGTTTAATCAACCCGTGTATTACACGGGATAGTATACTAGTTATATACTATATAAATATTTTTTTAGTTAAGAATATTAATTATATTTAACAGTTTTATATGGCAACATTAAAGAAAAGTTTTTTAAAATTTTATTTTTTTCTTAAAAGATTATATGGATTGTTTTACACAATTTTACCGTACAAGATGTTATGGATTGTAATTTACAATAAATTATATTTTATCATGTCACATTTATTAATCATGTTATATAATATCATATCATACCATGTCATAACCTTGTTATACATATCCTGACAAGTCATTTATGTTCTGTTTAGATTTAATCATGTAACATCTCTTGTGTTAAGCATTTTCTATTTAATATATTAATGAGTGGCATGTTTAGCTTAGCGAACAGGTTAAACAAAAAAAGGAAAAAAAAACCCATTCAATTGAGTCGGAAGGTTTTTACATCAGTGGGTTTTCTATTAAGTGGGTTAAGGGTGCGGTTGTGACTAGAAACCAGATAGATGAGCCTGATTAAAATAACAAATATCACCCAAAATATTATTGTACACTTCTTCTCTAATATAACAACTCAACACAACTTTTTTTTTACCATGTGGTGACATGTTTTTAGTTTTGACCGCTAGCAAATATATTCCATTGTTTATCATGCAAACAAAAGTTTACTTGATTACAACTTTTAGTAAATACAGGCCCAAAGGCATTGAATGTAGTCATGTAGATGTGTACAAAAAAACCGGGTCCATACCCGACCCGGCGTACCCGAACCGTACCCGGGTCCGAGAACAACCCGATACTGGGTGTACCCGGTTCGTACCTGGAAAAAACCGGAGGGTTGTACAAGGTTTGGGGTTTTTTGGAATTTTCAGGAACCGGACCCGACCCGGACCCGACCCGTACCTGAACCGGTTGAACCCGGGTTGGACCCGGTTTCGACCGTTTTTTTTAAGTAGCCTTTTGTAACGGCTATATAGCCGTTGGGGACCAAATTTGACCGTTTTTTTGTTGTTTTGCCCCTAAAATAAGTATAAATAGGTGTGGATTGATATGGTAAGATACCCAAGCTTCAAACACAAAAAAACATACACAAAAAACGCAAACAATACTCTCGTTTACTCTTAAATCTCAATATGGCTCACTCTCAATCTTCCGTTGGTCAAGGTTCATCGAACTCTCCAACCGTCGTTCGTGTTCTTCCACACAATCGTAACATGGATGTTTGGTGCAATTGGGATATGGTTGAGTTGAGTGACGGATGTGTAAAGGCTCGTTGCAAGTTTTGTGGAGCTTTACTTGCTAAAGATTCTAACACGACTTTAAACAAACACATTAGCAAGAAGTTTTATAAGTCGTTGAAAAAT